>JAFMOC010000137.1:1565000-1817500 GCA_019802505.1 Corydoras sp. C115
ATAGACTTTACTTTGTATAATACGAACAGTGGTGCACGAGCCGGTGTCTTCACTACACATAATTTTGCTTTATTATTTATACATCAAAGGGATCCTGTGGTGGATGCAAAAAAAAAAAGATTTACAGAGGAGATGCTGAGCCAGACGGGGATAGAACTAAAAGCCGAAAAAGGGAGGGGATGGAAGGAGAAAAGAGGGAATGGAATTTGTCCGAATGCAAACATGCTGTATATACGCACGGAGGAGAAAAATATACAGGATTCCACACTTTTCTTTTCTTTTCCTTTTTTTTTTTTTACCCCCCACCCCAACTTCTTCCTACTAACTTTGCATATAGATTACCGTGGCATTTCCAGTTGTCAAATTTAATTTGCCTTTAATTTTTCATGGCATGGATAAGGAGGGGCCTGAGAGTGCTGACATACTCTTTCTCCTCTGGTCCAGGTAGGAGGTTGGGTGCAGCAGGATCAATAATGCGTCCTTATGAGAAATTAAGCCTAATGCTATTGAGTATGCATTCGAGCCCTGGGTCAGATAACAAGCTAATGAAATGGCATTTCTTGCCATTAGATAACGTGCAGTGGCAGCAGAGCGGCAGACGGTGAGGCCCGGGGAAAGGGGAGAGCCACGTCCATGCCTGAGGAAGATGCATTCGCTGGCAAAGAGGAAAAGCTGGCTCTTGCTCTAATCTGATGGAGCGGTGGGCGAGAATTCGCTTTCTTTTTAGAACATGTGCTAGAACACGATCAGAGACGTGTAAGCAACAGACCAACTGCACAGTCCGACTTTATACAAGTCACATAGCAGTGTGTCTAACAGAAAGAGAAAGTCCATGTCCACACACACACACACACACACACACACACACACACACACACACACACACACACACACACACACACACACACACACACACACACACACACATATCCAGGACCATGTCCACACACACACACATCCAGGACCATGTCCACACACACACACACATCCAGGACCATGTCCACACACACACATCCAGGACCATGTCCACACACACACACACACACACACACACATCCAGGACCATGTCCACACACACACATCCAGGACCATGTCCACACACACACACACACACATCCAGGACCATGTCCACACACACATACAGGATCATGTCCACACACACATACAGGACCATGTCCACACACACATTCAGGACCATGTCCACACACACATCCAGGACCATGTCCACACACACATCCAGGACCATGTCCACACACACATCCAGGACCATGTCCACACACACACATCCAGGACCATGTCCACACACACACATACAGGACCATGTCCACACACACACAGGACCATGTCCACACACACATCCAGGACCATGTCCACACACACATCCAGGACCATGTCCACACACACATCCAGGACCATGTCCACACACACATCCAGGACCATGTCCACACACACACATACAGGATCATGTCCACACACACATCCAGGACCATGTCCACACACACATACAGGATCATGTCCACACACACATCCAGGACCATGTCCACACACACATACAGGATCATGTCCACACACACATCCAGGACCATGTCCACACACACACACATACAGGATCATGTCCACACACACATCCAGGACCATGTCCACACACACATACAGGATCATGTCCACACACACATTCAGGACCATGTCCACACACATACACATCCAGGACCATGTCCACACACACACACACCCAGGACCATGTCCACACACACACACACACACACACACCCAGGACCATGTCCACACACACACACACACCCAGGACCATGTCCACACACACACACCCAGGACCATGTCCACACACACACACACACACACACACACACCCAGGACCATGTCCACACACACACACACACAGGACCATGTCCACACACACACACACACACACACACACACCCAGGACCATGTCCACACACACACACACACACATACATCCAGGACCATGTCCACACACACACACAGGATCATGTCCACACACACATCCAGGACCATGTCCACACACACATACAGGATCATGTCCACACACACATCCAGGACCATGTCCACACACACATACAGGATCATGTCCACACACACATCCAGGACCATGTCCACACACACACACACACACACATACATCCAGGACCATGTCCACACACACACACAGGATCATGTCCACACACACATACAGGACCATGTCCACACACACATACAGGATCATGTCCACACACACATACAGGACCATGTCCACACACATCCACACACACACTCACTCACATCCAGGACCATGTCCACACACACACACACATCCAGGACCATGTTCACACACACACACACACACACACACACACACACACACACACACACACACACACACACACACACACACACCCAGGACCACGTCCACACACTCACCCAGGACCACGTCCACACACACACACCCAGGACCACGTCCACACACACACACACCCAGGACCACGTCCACACACACAAACACACACACGAGCATGTCCACACACACACACATACACACCCACAGAGAGAGAGAGAGAGAGAGAGAGAGAGATAGAGAGAGAGACACACACACACACCCAGGACCATGTCCACACTCACTGAGGCCAATGTCCACTCACACACACACCAATATGTCCATATCTACATGTCCACATACACACACCCAGGACCATGGCTGCACATACCCAGGCCTCAGGGTCTTTTATTGCTTTAAAAAAGGACATAATGTGATAAAGTAAACTAATTTGCATACTGTACTCACACAGAAGAATTTGTTCTCCACATGGAACGCATCCGTGCATTGACACACACATATAACATGTATACGACACCCGGGGAGAAATTTGGGTTAGACCCCCAGGAAACGAACCGGGGACGTTCAGGTCCCAAGGCTGGTCACAAGCGTACGACTGCCCCATAGCCATGCACAAACAGACAGTTAATATAACCCAGGTCCAGTTCAAAGCACTGAAGCATCAAATCCCAACGCTGACACTCAGATCAGTGCATCCTCAAGATCGTATAACCAGCAGAGCTCAGGCTCTGAAACTGTATAAGCTCAAGCCAGCTTCCGTTTATGAATATTGATAAGCTGAAATGTTGACTAAACACGATCGCACAAACGGTTTGATAGCGAGAGCAGTGTTGTTCAACACATGGCTGAATGTTTCATGACGGCACGTCGTTTAGATGTAATTTGTCACCCGACGGCGGCAGAGGCATGAAAAGAGATCAAGCAGTGATGAAACACATTAAAGCTTGAACCCTTATGAGGAACCAGAGCAATTAGAAGAAGAAGAATGATTCATGGAGCATTTTCTCTAACTTGGGGATCCAATCTGTCTGCAATCAATTAATCTTTGAACCCCGAGCGTGTTGAAAAGTTACTTTTGATGGAGAGGATTTAGACGAAACGGTGACAAACGCACAAAAACCCAGATACTAAGTTTTCTTTGTACAGAAAAATGCAACCATCAGCTCTGCCAGCAACTTAAGAATCCTCATCTGAACCACAAACCACATTAATGTCGAGGACAAAGTTCACACAATCAGTAAAAATGAGGACTAAAAGAATAAAAAGCTCATAAAAAGAATAAAAAGCTCACTAAATGAATAAAAATCTCATTATCTTAGGCTTAATCCTCTACAAGGGTCATGGGGGGGCTCATGGTCATGGGAGAACATTTGGGTGCTGGCCAGGACAGGACACCAGTCCATCAGATAAAACTAAGGTTGATATTGGTGCAACCACAGATATGGTATTAAATAAAATGGTATTAAATCTATATCACTTTTTGATTAAATATAATAATAAAATTTTTTTTTCTTATAGGCGACTTTCTGGCCACTCAAGGACACACACAAAAAAACATCCATCCATCCATCCATTATCTTCCGCTTTATCCTCTATTAGGGTCGCCCATCCAGGGGAGAACGTTTCGGGCGCTGGGCAAATACACCCGGGACTGGACGCCAATCTATCGCTGGGCACACACTCACTCACACAAACACACTATATGGGGCAATTTGGAGAATTGAATTTACCTTGATCCATGTTTTTGGACTGTGGGAGGAAACCGGAGAACCCAGAGGAAACCCACACGGACACGGAGAGAACATGGAAACTCCACCCAGATCGAACCGGAAATCCCTAGTGCCACACAAATACACTTGTTCTTGGCACAAATGTTGTGGCATGTTTTATTCTTCATAGTCTGGATGATATTAATCATTTTTGGCAAATCTGGCACGCTATTAAAAAAAAAAAAAAAAAAAAAAAAAAAAAAAAAATAATAATAATAATAATAATAATTGATCAAGGTCAATTGAATTCTCCAAATTGCCCCATATAGAATGTCTTTGTGTGAGTGAGTGTGTGTCCAGCGATAGATTGGCTCCCTGTCCTGGCTGTATCTGCCCAGCGTCCAAAACATGGCTGGATGGGCATGGGGAACCCCCCCCCCGTGACCCTATTAGAGAATAATTTGGAGGATGGATGGATGGATGGATGGATGGATGGATGGATGAATACATTTATAGTTTGACATCTGACATCTTTAAAGTGACATCTTTAACGTTACCACACATTACACTTACGCCATGTGATCAACAGTGGTCAATGACAAATTTAGCACACTTAACTCACTAAGTGAATTATCATTAGCACTATACTGCTTAGTTACACTATACTCACGCTGATGAGGCCTCCTTGGCTCCTGGTGTGGCCAAACACTTTGTCCACAGTACACTCCTTAAGTGGATATACTCTCTGGCATGCAAATTTGTCTCCGCTGGTCAGGTGCATAGGGCTACACCGTTTGGCCTGGACCAAAATGTCAGAGAAGAGGAAGAACATCTTGGGTTTAGTCTCCTTGCCTTTTGGGGGCACCATTTTCAACCAGCCTTCTCGAATATACCAGCGACCTAAGGGAAAAACAAAGATCATTTATGGACACGGTCAACCCAACTACCCTTTAAATACGATCCAGACTTGGAAACGCACATTACTTTTAAATGCAGGAGAGACACAAAGACAATAGTGTGTTCTTCAAGGCCAGAGAACGGAATTAAAGAGGCAATCCTTGCAGAGGCTCCTTACTGACTGACTGGCAGGTATATGATGGCTACTAAATTGGATGCTGACATTTTGCGAGATAAGATTAAATTTCACTCTTGCCACGATTGCTTAAATGCCCTGGTGCACCTTGTGATTGCTGCTCCAGCAACAGTCCTATCATAGGAACAGACAGAGTAAAAAAAAAAAAAAAAAAAAACAAGCTTTCTATGATTAGCATGGAGGCCAAGTGGAGGTCAAATTGCTTTTAAAATGCCACAGGTTTTAATATGTCTACAGTGGCAATGCGGCGAGTCCCACTCCCAAGTGATGTATGCAAATGAATGGCTTTTGTAAATTCATTAAATCTATTTAACTGAGCAAAGTTCAACCGCTTCTTAACGAACATTCATTTTCAAAGCACTAAACCCGGGCACGGGTGGGGCTGGAACTTTTTCCAGGGGGTTACAGGTTGATGGCAAAGACGTTCATGCTCAGGGACATTTTAGCACCTCACCTTTACACCGACATGTCTCGGGATAGTGAAAGGAAGCTGAAACTTTTGGAGAACACCCATTGGCTGAGACAAATAGGACAGTCAAACCTGGGACCTTCATAGTTTGAGAATGTTGACTTTAAAGTAGTATAGGCCGGACATCGTAGCTATAAATACACACACAGTGCCAGTCAAAAGTTTGGACACGCCTACTGTAAAGATGGACTTCGTAGTTCTACAATTCCAGACTGTAGTCCATCTGTTTGTACATACTGTGTACGTCCCCTTTACTCTGTTCTAATGGTCAGAACCACAATGGTAGCACCACAGAGCAGGTATTATATGTTTGGTGCATTATTCCTATCCCAGCAGTGTCACTGAGGTGGAGAAATGAAACTACAGCAGCAAATAGAATTAGTGGTTAGTATGTTCTCCTCTCAGTGCTGGGGATCCAGGTTCAAATTCCAATCTGGGTGGAGTTTCCATGTTCTCCACATGTCCATGTGGGTGTCCTCCGGGTTCTCCGGTTTCATCCCACAGTCCAAAAAACATGGATTAAAGTTTAATTGAATTCTCCAAATTGCCCCATATAGAGTGTGTGTGTGAGTGAGTGTGTGCCAAGTGATGGATTGGCGCCCTGTTCTGCCCAGTGCCCGAAACGTTCTCCCTGGATGGGCATTAAACCGAAGATGATGAATGAATAATTAATTTTTTTATATTTTGCTGTAGGGCGGCACAGTGGCTTAGTGGTTAGCATGTTCTCTTCTCAGCATGGGGATCCCAGGTTCGAATCCCAATCTGGGTGGAGTTTCCATGTTCTCCACATGTCCATGTGGCTTTCCTCCGGGTTCTCCGGTTTCCTCCCACAGTCCAAAAACATGGATCAAGGTCAATTGAATTCTTCAAATTGCCCCATAAAGAGTGTGTGTGAGTGAATGTGTGCCCAGCGATAGATTATCACCCTGTCCTGGGTGTATCCACCCAGCGCAACCCTAGTACAGGATAAAGTGGAAGATAATGGATAAACGGATGGATCTTACTGTATACAAGGAAACAAATGCTGCCCTGGTTAACTGTTAAAATGCCCCAAAGGCAACTTGAAGAGTTTAACCGAAGCTTAGTTTAACTAGCGAGTATTTAAAGATCTCAAGCAACTTTTACATATTTTCATAAATATGTAACTAACAGTTCTTGCCTCTTCGTCTCAGATTCGGGATCGTTCATACCGTTCTGCTAACTGATTTGACCGTATATGTTTAAAGGGCCTGCTCTTTGCAGTATGTGAGCGATCAAAGGAAAACTATAGAGATTCCACTGAGCGAACTTGAAATTTGTAGGCGGCGTCTGTCTGCTTCGTGCAGATTCCCCTGCGAGTTTGGAAACATACAGAGGCTTTTCAGATTCAAAAGAGCTTTGTGCTTAGTTACACATTTTTTAGAACAACCCTGGCTGTGCAGGCTGCCGTTAAAAGAAACATCACACCGTATTTTACATACTTACAATAACATTTTATGTGTATATACAGAGCAGCACCGTGGCTTAGTGGTTTGCATGTTCACCTCTCAGCACAGGGGATTCAGGTTTGAATCCCAATATGGGTGGAGTTTCCCTGTTCTCCTCGTGTCTGTGTGGGTTTTCTCCCACAGTACAAAAAACATGGATTCAAGGTAAAATTGCCCCATATAAAGTGGGAGTGTGTGTGTGAGTGAGTGTGCCTAGCGATATATTGGCTGGGTGTATCTGCCCAGTGCCCGAAACGTTCTCCCCTGGAACCCCCACCCGCGACCCTAATAGAGGATAAAGTGGAAGATAATGGATGTATGGGTAAGATAGGCATGGTGGCTTAGTGGTTAGCATGTTCTCCTCTCAGCACTAGGGATTCCTGGCTCGAATCCCAATCTGGGTGGAGTTTCCATGTTCTCCCCATGTCCGCGTGGGTTTCCTCTGGGTTCTCCGGTTTCCTCCCACAGTCCAAAAACATGGATCAAAGTCAAGTGAGTTCTCCAAACTGCCCCATATAGAGTGTGTCTGTTTGAGTGAGTGTGTGCCCAGTGATAGATTGGCGCCCTGTCCTAGTTGTATCTGCCCAGCGTTTCTCTGCTGGATCTGCCCAGCGTTTCTCTGCTGGATGGGCATGGGGAACCCCCCCCCATGACCCTAGTAGAGAATTAAGCTGAGAATAATGAATAAAGGAATGTTATATATAACCAGCACATCCGATTAATATTCAAATACAATTAGTGGTTAGTAGATCTGCCTCTCAGCGCTGGGGATCCAGGTTCGAATCCCAATCTGGGTGGAGTTTCCATGTTCTCCCAATGGGTTTGCTATGGGTTGTCTAGTTTGTTCCCACAATCCAAAAACATGGACACAGGGTAAATTGGAAGCTCTAATTTGCCCATTTATAGTGTGTGTGTGTGTGTGTGTGTGTGTGTGTGTGTATATCTGCCCAGCAACTGCCCCCCCCCCCCTCACCGACTTTAATAACCCTACATTGATTTTACTTGATTAACTTAAATACCTATACAGGATTTTATACCGCCACCATTATTGAAGTCAACACTAAACAAAGGAACAGAAGAGTATACAGTACAGTACATCACCCCGAACCCGAACCCCCTTGTCAGACTCACATCCCTCTACTCCATCAAGAAAGCGCAGTTCAAAGAGCAGGGACTCCGAGCGCCCCTCTCCATGTCCCAGTCTTTCAACTCCCCCTGTCAAAGAGCACCTCTGCCTGGCTACAAAGGCCTGATAAATTTGTGGATGCTAAAGGTTGCACTACAAAGGCACCGTGTCCTCCTGATGTGACCAGGCCAAAGACCAGGAGACACATGAAAGTACGTCTCCATATGATGGGCACCGAGTGCGACCGAGTGTGATCATTGTTAATTTGAAAATGGACTTTCTTTGATAGGACCGCCTTTCATGTTAGGAAACTACAATAGTGTCGACGGAGGGGGATTTCAAAGCAGTCAAGGGCAAAGCTACACTTCTTACTACAATATATACATGTGCTCCAAGTCACAATGCTTCTATAAGCATGTGTTTGAAGCACGGCAATGCCTCCTGGATCTCAAGAATAAGGGACAGAAGGTCAAGGGAACTTTTTACTTTGTGCCAGAGATTCAATACTTGGTAAAAATTGGACATAATGGGCTCAAAGATGGGCTGGAAACCAAAGTTATTACAGTTATTTTACAATTAATTCATGTTTGTATTCATGACAATTCCAGGTATCTTGTGCTGGGATATTAAGTGGGTAAGGTTTTGAGCGATCAATTTAAAGGTTGGGCGGCACGCTGGCTTAGTGGTTGGCACGTTCTCCTCTCAGCACTGGGGATCCAGGCTTGAATCCCAATCTGGGTGCAGTTTCCATGTTCTCCCCGTGTCTGCGTGGGTTTCCTCCGGACTCTCCGGTTTCCTCCCACAGTCCAAAAACATGGATCAAGGTCAATTAAATGCTTGAAATTCATTCATTCATCCATTATCTCCCGCTTTATCCTCTAGTAGGGTCGCGGTGGGGTTCCCCATGCCCATCCAGGGGAGAACGTCTCGGGCGCTGGGCAGATAGACCCAGGACAGGGCGCCAATCCATCGCTGGGCACACACTCACTCTATATGGGGCAATTTGGAGAATTCAATTGACTTGATCCATGTTTTTGGACTGTGAGAGAACACCGGAGAACCCGGAGGAAACCCACGCGGACACGGGGAGAACACGGAAACTCCACCCAGATGGGGATTTGAACCGGGAATCCCTAGCGCTGAGAGGCGAACGTGCTAACCACTAAGCCACCGTGCCGCTAAATGCTTGGCGCCCTGTCCTGGGTGTATCTGCCCAGTGCCCAAAACGTTCTCCCCTGGATGGGTATGGGGAACCCAGCCGCGACCCTAATGAGGATAAAGCGGGAGATAATGGATGGCTGGAATAATTGACACATGTCTAGTAGGAATGCCCTTCTCTTCAGTTGAGCCGTACTCTTTCACAACTTGCGGAATGAGGGTCTAGTCCTCCATCATTGTTTGTCTCATGGCACAGCACTCATGAGGTATAAAAGAGAGACAGCTAGTGATTGGGGAGAAAAGGAGAGCCTGAGAGGGCCTTGTCATCAATGCCTTGGCCTGGCGAATCCCCCCCGGGCCAATTAGCACTTCTCATCTCATGGACGGCTAGATGAAAAGCGAGCCAGGAGACAGCGAGGGCGTGCGAGTGTGTGTACGTGCACGTGCACAAAGGTGGCTCAAGGCTCGGCGGAGAATAGCCAACGAGCAGCGGTTCCGTTTCCCGCCGAGCTGGATGCACGGTGCGTAAAAAAGCTTTTGCTCTCAAACGCCATTTCTAGGCCTTTGGATTTCTCCCAAGCCTTCCCCCCCGATTCCGTCCATTAAGTCTTTCTCTCCTGCGCCTTCTTCGTGGAAAATCCTTTGTTCAGCAGACAGACGAACATTTGCGAACCCCTAGAGTATCCTGTCATTTACTCTAATGTGGCTAAGAGAGTTTAATGCAAGTGGCATCTGAGCCCTGCAGTGATATTAAGTGGTGAGTATGGAGATAAGGGTGCAAGCGATTCTCAGAAGCGAAGCCTGAATCAATGGGACATTGATACGCCAGACAGTTTGTCTGTTTCCTGGGAGCCGTGAGCAGGAGCTCTGCCGCCATCCCTGCTGTCCACGAACTCCGGCTCATCTCTCTGCTTAGTAAAAGGACAGAGGGACGTCGGGAGGAAAACAGATAATTGATTAGTCGCACGTCCCCTCAACAACCTTGTATCTACAACAGGGCGTCTGGTCGCAGGCAGTTTTACTTTTCGGAATTTTAGAACTCTACTACTTAAAAACAATAGTTTTTGATGGTGATGGTACCACATTATGAGAACTTGTCCAATATAAAGAGTTTAGTGCTGTGTTTTCGAAAATATTATTTAATTATCTAAATATATTTAAGTGGTGCTGAGAGGCACGTTCGCCTCTTAGCACTAGGGATTCCCGGTCTGAATCCCAATCTGGGTGGAGTTTCCACGTTCTCCCCATGTCTGCGTGGGTTTCCTCCGGGTTCTCCGGTTTCCTCCCAAAGTCCAAAAACATGGATCAAGTCAATTGAGTTCTCCAAATTGCCCCATATAGAGTGTGTGTGTGAGTGAGTATGTGCTCAGCGATAGGTTGCCGCCCTGTCCTGGGTGTGTCTGCCCGGCGCCCGGGACGTTCTCCCCTGGATGGGCATGGGGAACCCCACCGCGACCCTAATAGAGGATAAAGCGGAAGATAATGAATGAATTAATGAATAAATGTATTTATTTAAATTTCCATCCATCCATCCATTATCTTCCACTTTATCCTCTAATAGGGTCAAGGGGGGGGTTCCATGCCCATCCAGGGGAGAACGTTTAGGACGCTGGGAAGATACACCCAGGACAGGGCGCCAATCTATTGCTGGACACACTCACTCACACAGACACACTCTATATGGGGCAATTTGGAGAATTCAATTAATCTTGATCCAAGTTTTTGGACTGTGGGAGGAAACCGGAGAACCTGGAGGAAACCCATGCGGACATGGGGAGAACATGGAAACTCCACCCAGATTGGAATTCAGACCTGGATCCCCAACACTGGCAGGCGGAGGTGGTAACCTTTATGCCACCTGTTTGTTGGAATATTTTATAATTCTAATCACCAGGGGAGATTAGAGGAGAACATGCTTACCACTAAGCCCCCCCCACCCCACATAGAGTATATCAATTAGCAAAACAATTAACAAGGTCAAAAAATGGGCATGGAAGAATAAAAAAATCAGATAATTGTGTGAATGCCATATATGGCACTCATAATTTATTATTATTATTTTCATTTTTAATTATAATAATGATTAATTCTTTTTATTATTTTTTATATTTATAATTATTATTATAAATTTCCGGCGGCATGGTGGCTTAGTGGTTTCCCGGTTCGAATCCCCATCTGGGAGAGTTTCCATGTTCTCCCCGTGTCCGCGTGGGTTTCCTCCGGGTTCTCCGGTTTCCTCCCACAGTCCAAAAACATGGATCAAGTCAATTGAATTCTCCAAATTGCCCCATATAGAGCGTGTGTGCGTGTCTGTGTGAGTGAGTGTGTGCCCAGCGATAGATTGGCGCCCTGTCCTGGGTGTATCTGCCCAGCGCCCGAAACGTTCTCCCCTGGATGGGCATGGGGAACCCCCCCCGCGACCCTAATAGAGGATAAAGCGGAAGATAACGAATGAATGAATGATTATAAATTATTATGCCTTAGCCAATAATCACAACATTACATTCGGTAATAATCTCTCAGTTCCTTAATAGTGTTTGCTGATCCGTGATAAATGATGGAAACGGACCTTTGCATAAGGTCCACATATTATAAAGGGAGGCTCATGTTTAAAGCAGTGTGTTCTAGCTTGGCCGGGTCTGTCCGGTGTGTACCCGTCTCCGTGATCCGGCGGCAGAGAGACAGACGGAGTGCGAGACAGAGAGAGAGTTGGATGAAAGGAATAGCAGATCACAGAGTCTAACCTGAAGCCAGCAGCCTGGTCTTTCGGCCCTTGAGCAGTTTCTGGACCCTTTGCAGCTGCAGGTGGTTCTCATGGCTGCGGGCGTTGTCCTGGATGCGCTGGGCCACCTCAGAGACGGCCTTCACCGCCCCTGCAGCACCACACAAACCAGTGAGCATGCACATATGCCATCGATACACACAATACACACAAAGTTACAGCGGAGACTTAGAGATACCTCTAAAAAAAACACAAAGGTTCTCCAGATTGACGGACAGCTCGATTTTTTTTTGTTCGACATCATTTTATGAATCTAAAGACATTAAAACATTCATTATCTTCTTATATTAAGGTCTGAGTGGGGTGGGGTGTGGTGTTGTGAGTGGGGTGGAGGGGGGGGGCAATCTAGGGAAAAACGTTTGGAGCGCTGGGCAGTTAAACCCAGGACAGGACGCCGATCTAGCACTGGGCACACTTACTCACACAAACACATATGCACACTATATGGGGCAATTTAGAACATTTGATTGACCTTAAATCCATGTTTTTGGACAGTGGAAGGAAATCAGAGAACCTGGAAGAGCATGAAAACTACACCCAGATCGGGATTCGAACCTGAATCCCCAGCACCGAGAGGCGACCTTGTGAGGGCAATTTAGATAGGGGCAATCAAGACCAGCCAATTTACCCTGAATTCATGTTTTTGGACAGTGGGAGGAAACCAGAGAACCCGGAAGAAACCCATGTGGACACAGGGAGAACATGGAAACTCCACCCAGATCAGGATTCGAACCCGGATCCTCAGCGCTGAGAGGCGAACAAGCCCACGTGGTTAGGGAAGAACATGGAAACTACACCCAGATCGGGATTCAAACCTGAATCCCCAGCACTACTATACTTGTGGGGGCAACTTGGATAGGGGCAATCAAGACCAGCCAATTAACCCTGAATCCATGTCTTTGGACTGTGGGAGGAAACCAGGAGAACCTGAAAGAAACCCACGGGGAGAACATGGAAACTACACCCAGATCGGGATTCGAACCTGGATCCCCAGCACTACTATACTTGTGGGGGCAACTTGGATAGGGGCAATCAAGACCAGCCAATTAACCCTGAATCCATGTCTTTGGACTGTGGGAGGAAACCAGGAGAACCCGGAAGAAACCCACGGGGAGAACATGGAAACTCTACCCAGATCGGGATTCAAACCTGAATCCCTAGCACTACTATACTTGTGGGGGCAATTTGGATAGGGGCAATCAAGACCAGCCAATTAACCCTGAATCCATGTCTTTGGACTGTGGGAGGAAACCAAGAGAACCCAGAAGAAACCCATGGGGAGAACATGGAAACTACACCCAGATCGGTATTCGAACCTGGATCTCCAGCACTACTATACTTGTGGGGCAATTTGGATAGGGGCAATCAAGACCAGCCAATAAACCCTGAATCCATGTCTTTAGGCTGTGGGAGGAAACCAGGAGAACCCGGAAGAAACCCACGGGGAGAACATGGAAACTCTACCCAGATCGGGATTCGAACCTGAATCCCCAGCACTATACTTATATACACTATACTTGTGGGGGCAATTTGGATAGGGACAACGAAGACCAGCCAATTAACCCTGAATTCATGTTTTTGGACTGTGAGAAGAAACCCATATGGACACGGGGAGAACATGGAAACTCCACCCAGATCGGGATTCGAACCTATATCCTCAGCGCTGAGAGGAGAACATGCTAAACACAGTGGAAGGCATGTGGTTAAGATACCAGCATTGCGACCCGAAGGTTCCCGGTTTGATTCCTAATCCCACCAGCTACTATTGGCTGAAGTTCCCTTAGGCAAGTTACTTAAGGTGCATTCAAATGCATTTGTTTAGACAGATTTACTGACACCCCCTTTGAGGAGGAAGTGAATTTGCAGGGTTAAATTAAAGGGCTAAATACAGATTCCCACTGAGACACAATCGCAAATGTTCCCTTGTAAACAAATGATCAAACCACCATGTACCGTGCGGTCTGTTATCAGTGCGATCACAATGTCTGACTTCATGCCATCAACCCCCCGGAGACGGCAGACCCAGAGCGAGTGGATTAACACATCCAGACTCGACTGATTGAGTTGGACATGCAGCTGTGCAATAAGTGTTTACATATGTGAGGATATAATTACGGAAAGCACGTAAACTCTGCTACGGACAATGGCTCTGGCGTTAAAACATAAAGAAACATTTGATTACATCTACCACAATTCAGTGTTTAAGGACAGCGTTACATAAAATTTACAGCTTCACAAACTCCGCTTACAGACACAACAGTGAGCAATAGAAAAAAAAAAGGATCCAATCAAAAAAGAAAATTGATATCTATCTATAAATATCTATATCGATCCATCCATCCATCCATATAGCTATACATCTATACCCATCCATCCACCCATCTATATATAACTATCCATCTATCTATAACTATCTATATCTATCCACCTATATATATATATATAACTATCTATATCTATAACTATCGATCTATCTATCTATATAAAAACAATCCATAACTATCTATCCATCCATAAATCCATAAACCTATCTCTATTTCTCCCTCCCTCTCTCGCCCTATATATATAAATAAAGGTTATATAAAAGAATGTACATATATTAAACATATAATCATATATATCAATATACTATATATATATATATATATATATATATATATATATATATATATATATATATATATACATATATATATATATATGTATACACTCACCGGCCACTTTATTAGGTACACCTGTCCAACTGCTCGTTAATACTTAATTTCTAATCAGCCAATCACATGGCGGCAACTCAGTGCATTTAGGCATGTAGACATGGTCAAGACAATCTCCTGCAGTTCAAACCGAGCATCAGTATGGGGAAGAAAAGTGATTTGAATGCCTTTGAACGTGGCATGGTTGTTGGTGCCAGAAGGGCTGGTCTGAATATTTCAGAAACTGCTAATCTACTGGGATTTTCACGCAAAACCATCTCTAGGGTTTACAGAGAATGGTCCGAAAAAAGAAAAAACATCCAGTGAGCGGCAGTTCTGTGGGCGGAAATGCCTTGTTGATGACAGAGGTCAGAGGAGAATGGCCAGACTGGTTCGAGCTGATAGAAAGGCAACAGTGACTCAAATAGCCACCCGTTACAACCAAGGTAGGCAGAAGAGCATCTCTGAACGCACAGTACGTCGAACTTTGAGGCAGATGGGCTACAGCAGCAGAAGACCACACCGGGTGCCACTCCTTTCAGCTAAGAACAGGAAACTGAGGCTACAATTTGCACAAGCTCATCGAAATTGGACAATAGAAGATTGGAAAAACGTTGCCTGGTCTGATGAGTCTCGATTTCTGCTGCGACATTCGGATGGTAGGGTCAGAATTTGGCGTCAACAACACGAAAGCATGGATCCATCCTGCCTTGTATCAACGGTTCAGGCTGGTGGTGGTGGTGTCATGGTGTGGGGAATATTTTCTTGGCACTCTTTGGGCCCCTTGGTACCAATTGAGCATCGTTGCAACACCACAGCCTACCTGAGTATTGTTGCTGACCATGTCCATCCCTTTATGACCACAATGTACCCAACATCTGATGGCTACTTTCAGCAGGATAATGCGCCATGTCATAAAGCTGGAATCATCTCAGACTGGTTTCTTGAACATGACAATGAGTTCACTGTACTCAAATGGCCTCCACAGTCACCAGATCTCAATCCAATAGAGCATCTTTGGGATGTGATGGAACGGGGGATTCGCATCATGGATGTGCAGCCGACAAATCTGCGGCAACTGTGTTATGCCATCATGTCAATATGGACCAAACTCTCTGAGGAATGCTTCCAGCACCTTGTTGAATCTATGCCACGAAGAATTGAGGCAGTTCGGAAGGCAAAAGTGGGTCCAACCCGTTACTAGAATGGTGTACCTAATAAAGTGGCCGGTGAATGTATATATATATATATATATATATATATATATATATATATATATATATATATATATATATATATATATATATATATATATATATATTCATTATTCATTCATTATCTCCCACTTTATCCTCTATTAGGGTCGCGGTGGGGTTCCCCATGCCCATCCAGGGGAGAACGTCTCAGGCGCTGGGCAGATAGACAGGGCGCCAATCCATCGCTGGGCACACACTCAATATGGGGCAATTTAGAGAACTCAATTAACTTGATCCATGTTTTTGGACTGTGGGAGGAAACTGGAGAACCCGGAGGAAACCCACGCGGACATGGGGAGAACATGGAAACTCCACCCAGACGGGGATTCGAACCGGGAATCCCTAGCGCTGAGAGGCGAATGTGCTAACCACAAAGCCCCCGTGCCGCCTATATATATATATATATATATATAAATAAATAAAATATACTATATACTATGTACAGATGCATACAGATTATTCTTGGATTAAAACATATGAAATGGAACGGGACCTTTATCGTGGGTTGGAGTATAATGTCTGACGTTGTGTACGATAATAACCGTTCAGTAGTACATATCCACTGGAAATGTGGGGCCGGTTACTTACTTATTTACACGGCGGGACACATTAGGCTGTCTCGAGCGGCCCGTGCGGTGACGGTTTATTAAACACAGCCGCATTAGGTTTTCCACCTCATGCATGAAGTGTGTTTAAAGCAAACATGTTCCCCGTAACTCTGGAGAGTTAACTTTTCTTTAATTAACCTTTGACGCCGCTGAAATGGTCAGTGGGTGGCCGTCGTGACAGCGGGCTGACAGGCATGCAAAAGCATTGGTTGAAAGGTGCTTTAATTTATGATTGACGAGACGCATGAAGTGTAGCAATTACCACAATTAAGGCCTGCCATTCCACATGAAACATGTGGGGGGTGGGGGCAAAATAAAAAAAAATAAAAAGAAAGCGCTTCTCTGGAACAAGGGGAAGTGGAAAACAACAGAGCCTAGTGAAATTCTCACCGCTGGGTTGCTTAATCAGATGCAATGTGATTTGTCTGGGGTTGTTTTTAAATAATTCCCTTTACAATATGCCCTGGCTGGGCGTGCAAACCCCCCACCTTCTTCGGAAAAGCTAGGGAGCAGAAAAAGTGGCTCTAATGAGAAGAGGAAGAGCCTGCAGAGGGGCAAATTTGGATATGTACCTTCATCTTAGAATCAGGGGCTGTTTTAATTTGTAAGCAAAAGCAGCATGCAACCAATGAGATTTTAATTGATACACATAAATAATTCCGTGTGTACATCGACGCTTAAGTCTGATTTGCTGTTTATTTGACGATCGAAATTAGTCATTATCAGCGCTTCTGTTGACTGTGGAGATTTTATTTATTTATATTTTACATGCTTGATATCCTCTGATCTGGTCCCAATTAATTTTGTCAAAATTCCACGCAGGGAATTTCGACTCACGTTAAGCTTTGCCGTACTTTCATCCTCGCCGAGCGCTGTGACAATAATAACAAATGAACGATGAAAGAAGAGCCCGGAGTCGCTCTGTTTGTCACCCTAACGAAAACAAGAGTGCCTGGTTTCGGCTGCCAGCTCCCAACTTCTGAGGCAGATTTGTTTTGCCAGCATATGCAGCGCTTTGGATGCTGCCGTTTCCTCCGAAGGGCCCAAGGTACGATCGCTTACCGGCGCAAAAGACAACCGAGATCACAAGCGCTGAACGGTCTTCTGAGGTTTCGCGGAAACGGGAGGACTCAGATGAAAAGCCAACGCTTCGGAAACGTGGTTTTGGATGAGTACGACGCGGAGCCTCGATTCGGAACCAAAAAAAAAGATAATAAAGATAATGCGTGCTGGCTGAACCCATCAACGGTTTGTCACCAAAGCTACACTGATGAGAGGACTGTTGTAGAGTGTGTTGCTGTGGAAGGGTGAGCGCTCTTACTTGAAAGCTGCTGGAACTCTGGATTGTCTGGACTAGTGTTCTCCGTCAGGGTCTTCAGGAAATGTTTGTACCTGGAAGAAATTATTCCACAAGAAGTTATATCCATCCATCCATTATCTTTCGCTTTATCCTCCACTAGGGTCATGGGGGGGTGGGTGGGGGAGGGGGGGGGGGGGGGGTGTGTGGGGGAGGGGGGGGGGGGGGGGGGGGGGGGTTCCCCATGCCCATCCAGGGGAGAACGTTTCGGGCGCTGGACAGATACACCCAGGACAGGGCGCCAATCTATCACTGGGCACACAATCACTCACACGTACACACTCTATATGGGGCAATTTGGAGAACTCAATTGACTTGATCCATGTTTTTGGACTGTGGGAGGTAACCAGAGAACCCGGAGGAAACCCACACGGACACGGGGAGAACATGGAAACTCCACCCAGATTGGGATTCAAACCAGGAATCCCTAGTGCTGAGAGGAGAACATGCTAACGTGCCGCCCAAGAAAATATATATAATACAAAAAAACCTTTTATAATCAAAACTAACATCCAAAAATGCGAACAGCACGGTGGCTTAGTGGTTCATTTGTTTGCCTCTTGGCGCTGGGGACTCCAGGTTCAAATCCCAATCTGGGTGGAGTTTCCATGTTCTCCCCGTGTCCGTGTGGGTTTCCTCCAGGTTCTCCGGTTTCCTCCCACAGTCCAAAAACATGGAATGAGTCAATTGAATTCTCCAAATTGCCCCAGATAGAGTGTGTCTGTGTGAGTAAGTGTGTGCCCAGCGATGGATTGGCGCCCTGTCCTGGGTGTATCTGCCCAGGATGGGTTCGTCTTCGTTTCATCTCCTGCTGGTGCATGTTCTAGAACCTCCACCTCTATTAACAGCCCATCTCCTGTTCCTTCTTTACATTGGACTGTTGTATTAAGCCACCAATGTCTACCTTATCACAGGTGCATGTTCTAAATATCCCGAGTTCTAGAACCCCCATTGTCTACCTTGTTATCATCAGTCTGTGCTTTCTTCCAGAAATAATATCTGCCTGCCGACTCGTCTGCACCGACCTTCCCTCGGCATCACACACCTGAGCCGCAGTTACCTGCTGGTTGAGCTCCCTGTTCACGTTCCCTAATAAAAACATAGAAAGCACTATTTACGCTACTACTGGTGCCCTCCGTGTATTTGCGTATCGCTATAGCTAATTATATTTACTGTTTGAGAACATATGTGTTCCTTCCCGGTCTTTAAAAGTACAAATTGTGACCTTAAGGTCCAATTATTAACCCTCATGGGCACATTAGTGTTAATTGTACCATGGGGAGAAAAACTCCTATTGCACCATTATTTGTCAGTAAAGCACACAAGATGAGCCCTACACCACCAGGATCGGATGATATTAAAATAAGCCACGTTCTTCTTACTAAACAAGGAATTAAAGCACAAAACGCCAGACTTTGTATGCATTCAGGGCATCGAGCCATACGATTATAACAAGTATGAACGCAGAAGCTGAAAAGCGCGAGGAAGAGAATATATCTTGTGTCATCAGCTCCACATAAACAAGTGAATGAATTTGACAGGGTTAAGCTCGGCACATTAAGGAGAAATTAAATATTGATTATTGTGCTATCGCCAGCCTGTCCAAAGATAAAGGTTATTAATGGCCGGCCAAATCAAGGGCCCCATTAAGGAAATGACCCCTATCACAAGGTGAGGGCGAATTGAGAGGGAGAGAAATTTGGTGGTAATTCATTTCAGCGTTCCGGCAGCAGAGATAAAGAGCGAGTGAGCCTTAATACCGGAGATTACAGCTCACTTAAATAGAAGGCTGACGTCGGCCGACATCAAAGGCTTCTCTAATTCGGAAGGCGCTCAAAACTTCCCGACTCCTCGCGCCGGCTTTGGCACATTCCGATTTCTGCAGCGAATCTGCGGCCTCGACGTGAGGAACGAAACGCTGATATGACAAAACAGCATCCACGATGCTCTAATTAATACATAGTTGTGTACAGCTTGAGTTCCTGAGTGCTGATCTAAGGTGATGAGAGAACTGTAAGTGTGTGTGTGATATGATCTTTCAGGTACGATGCAGACAGATTTGCAAGGCATTATATAAAATGAGGGGCGGCACAGTGGCTTAGTGGTTGGCATGTTCTTCCCTCAGCGCTAGGGATTCCCGGCTCGAATCCCAATCTGGGTGGAGTTTCCATGTTCTCCCCGTGTCTGCGTGGGTTTCCTCCGGGTTCTCCGGTTTCCTCCCACAGTCCAAAACCATGGATCAAGGTCAATTGAATTCTCCAAACTGTCCCATATAGAGTGTGTCTGTGTGAGTGAGTGTGTGCCCGCGATAGATTGGCGCCCTGTCCTGGGTGTATCTGCCCAACGCCTGAGACGTTCTCCCCTAGATGGACATGGGGAACCCCCCCCCCGACCCCCGACCCTAAAAGATAATAAGATAAAGCGGAAGATAATGAATGGATGGATATATAAAATGAGGGGCGGCACGGTGGCTTAGTGGTTGGCATGTTCTTCTCTCAGCACTAGGGATTCCCGGCTCGAATCCCGATCTGGGTGGAGCTTCCATGTTCCCCCCTTGTCCGTGCGGGTTTCCTCTGGGTTTTCCGGTTTCCTCCCACAGTCCAAAAACATGGATCAAGTCAATTGAGTTCTCCAAATTGCCCCATATAGAGCGTGTCTGTGTGAGTGAGTGTGTGCCCAGGGATAGATTGGCACCCTGTCCTGGGTGTATCTGCCCAGTGCCCGAGATGTTCTCCCCTGGATGGGGATGGGCATGGGCAAGGATCCCCCCCCCCGCAACCCTAATAGAGGATAAAAGCAGAATATAATGAATGAATGAATATATAAAATGAGGTAGAATAACGTGTGAACACGAACGATTGATGTAATTAAACTCCTCGCTCCAATTCAGCTAATCAGAGTATATTGAAAAAGACATTTGTGGTAACACAATATAACTACAGCTAAAGAAATCATTGTTTGACAGAGTTGAATAGATGAAGTCATTTAGATGCAAAGCAAAATTGATTGTGCATTCGGTGGGCTGTTTCGCAGTGAAGTTCCACCAGCCTTCTGTACGAATAAACAAATCTGGTTCCCAGTGGAACTTGATTCATTATTATCAGGTGCTTTTAAGTTTTAAAGATCACTGCCTATTCAACTGGGTGTCAATTATTAAGGTTTATAGTTTGCGGGAATAGGGGTTAGCACATTCACTTCTCTGGAAATCCAAGTCCTGGGTCGAGTTTTCATGTTCTCCCTGTGAATGGGTGTTTTTTTTTTTTCCAATGTTTCCTCCAGGTTGGTCCCCACGGTCCAAAAACATAGATTACACAGATCTAAATTGACCCTATATAGTGTGTGAAGCAGTAACGTTCTTCCCTAAAGGGGCATGTTTTCAGGAAATTAAACATGTCCTTGGAATATGGAGGCATGGTGCAGTCATAAGCTTGAGGTTAAGGATCCAGCTTTGCGACCTGAAGGTCCTCGGTTTGATTCCTGGTCCTGCCAAGTACTACGGCTGGAGTGCCCTTGAGCAAGGCACCTACTCCGGGCTTCACCAGTGTGTGTGTGTGTGTGTGTGTGTGTGTATATATATATATACACACACAAACATACATACATATATATAATATATATACATACATACATAAAATAAAAATATAATAAAATACATATATAAAATATAATAAAATACATATATATGCGCAGCACGGTGGCTTAGCATGTTCGCCTCTCAGCGCTAGGGATTCCCGGTTCGAAGCCCCATCTGGGTGGAGTTTCCATGTTCTCCCCGTGTCTGCGTGGGTTTCCTCCGGGTTCTCCGGTTACCTCCCACAGTCCAAAAACATGGATCAAATCAATTGATTTCTCCAAATTGCCCCATATAGAGTGTGTGTGTGTGCCCAGCGATGGATTGGCGCCCTGTCCTGGGTATATCTGCCCAGCCCCACATTCTCCCCTGGATGGGCATGGGGAACCCCACCGCGACTCTACTAGAGGATAAAGCGGGAGACAATGAATAAATGAATATTATATATATATATAATAATATATATATATATATATATATATATATATATATATATATATATATATATATATGTGTGGATACAGATATATATGTAGATATAGATATATAGATATATAGGACTTACACAGTCTGCACAAGTGCGGTTCCTTAAAGAGGGTAAAAACACCCAGTAAGCACTTTCCAAATACCCAAACTCATGTATGCACTTGTATTCGTGCACTTGTTATTTTGATTGTTGGTACAATGTGTGCTGCTCTGAATAATTTCATAACTACTGATCTTCAGGGATCTTAATGCACAACAGTCTCTATAGTTACAGCAGACAATTTTTTTTCCAAGGTCCCATTTTTTCCAATGTGCAAACAACAAGAGGGCCCCTTCAGTCCTGCACATTTAGCATACTGACATCAGTTACAGACTTTTTTCCCCCCGAAAACTTGTGAACATATAGCAAGAAACAGCGAGAAACTTGGTCAGACTCTTATGTTACTATATGTTGCATCATATATGTTGTCAGATCTTTTTGATTCATCTTAATTTATATATTTACAAATAAAATGATGTAGCACTTCAAAGAACATACTGTTTTTAATAGCTACCAGAAAAAAAATTCTTTCACCGACCCCCTGGATTGGTGCTGAGAGTCCACTTTGAAAACCGCTGCTTTGGTGAGTTTAATAAACGGATGAATAAATAAAATAATATAATAAAATCTTAAGATGTTTATGAAATGTCAACAGAGTCAATGTACTATCACTGAAGAACTAACAATAAACAATCCACCACCCAAAAGATACCTGATCTGTGATGGTTCTGCCCAACAGAGAACAAAGAACCAATCATTTTAATTTACTATTTAATAAACTCGTTGGTTTAAGAGAGGACGACCATGTATCTTATTTTCCGACCAAAACAAAAGCTTCAGAGAGATGTAATTTGTAATCCTGCTGAGCTGAAAGGTCGAGCTGAACACATTTGTTGTGCGCTGCTTCTTTTAAATGAATCGGCTGAAAACACGTTCTTAGAATAGTGATGCTTCTCACAGCCATTTCCAAATAATGTAAACAAATAGTGGCAGCCGTCACCAAGTCAACACTGGAATTAACATTTCGTCCAGCTTCAGATTTAAAGCTAAGTTTTAGCGAAGGCAAGTAAGAGTGTGTGCATGTGGGTATAAAAAGATAAAACACCCCAAAAATCATCCCCAACTGCGGCAGATAGCCGAGTTAATAAAGCCTGTGCACAATTTCCTACCAAAGTCAGGATGCATGATGGGTGTTCATCAAGCCTTCACTTTAGAACGTTTAGAAAAATCCCAGATTGTGCACCTCATTTTCTAAAGGCATTTAGGCTCGATAATGAGCTTGGTACATTAGCTTCTCACAGGTAACCTTTTAGGAAGGAATCGCCGCACCGCCGTGAATTTCCGAGCATCTTGCTTAAACCACAGACAGGTTTCCTAATTTAAAAAAAAGTGGAAGGAAGAGAAACAGATGCAAGTGGCATCTGGTGAGAAGCAGCCAAACATCTCAAAACTCAGATGAACCAGAGCAAGTATTGGCAGAGAAGTGTGTTTCATATGAACATTTCTACACATGCTGCTGCTGGGATGGTAATTTAGTACGGCCGGAATATACAGACAGAAAAAAATGATTATAAAAGACGCGAATTTGAATTCATGAGTTTAGTGTTCATGAATTTTATTTAATGTACAAGTAAAAGTACAAATATATATATATATATATATATATATATATATATATATATATATATAGCCATCCATCCGTTACCTTCCTCTTTATCCTCTACTAGGGTCATGGGAGGGGGTGTGTATATATATGCCCATCCAGGGGAGAGTGTTTCGGGCGCTGGGCAGATACACCCAGGACAGGGCACCAATCTATCGCTGGGAACACACTCACTCACACAAACACACTCTACATGGGGCAATTTGGAGAATTCAATTGACCTTGATCCATGTTTTTGGACTGTGGGAGGAAACCGGAGAACCAGGAGGAAACCCACGGGGAGAAAATGGAAACTCCACCCTGATTGGGATTTGAAGAGAGGCCGATGTGCCACCGTGCCACCATATACAGAACACACACACACACACACACACACACACAGACATATAAAAACATATATACCTACTGATATATACATACATACATGTATACACACATTTATACATGACGGTACAGTGACATAGTGGTTAGCATGTCCGCCTCTCAGCGCTGAATATCCAGGTTTGAATCCCATTCTTAGTGTAGTTTCCATGTTCTCCTCGTGTCTGCCTGGGATTTCTCTGGGGTTTCCTCCCACAGTCCCAAAAACATGGATTCAAGGTGAATCAGCTGCTCTAAACTGACCCTTTATAGTGTGTATGTGTCTGTGTGAGTGAGTACATGCCCCTCCACCACCTTGGTCCCTAGTATAGGATTTCTATGTTGAAAAGCTGGATGGACATTCGACAGGAACACTGGGTTATGGAAACGTGAGTGATGTCGAGATGAATGAGACAGAACATCACTGTGATAACCAGAGACATCCCCTTTACACCTGAATGTTAACACTTTCCTGTATTGTGATGTGATATTTGGTGCCCATCAAGCACAAACAGATTTTTGACAGCAGTATGTTCTAGATTATGTCCGTCCATTACTGATGCTGAAAAGCCAATAAGCTAGAGGTAGAAAAGAAGACAGCATCCTAGATTATGTGCTGAACTAGGAAATAGGACGGGAGGTCAGACATAAAGAAAAGACCTTTGCCGTCTTTGGAAAACTAGCTTTTGCTAAGCGCATACTCTCTTAATCTATCCATGTAGGGGGGCGCTGTGACCTTGGAGTCCATTGACGAGTGACATTGATTTCCGCTGTGAGTGCTTCTCTCGATCCAGCTTTTACTTCTCTTTCCCTCTGCATCAGATTAAAACAGACTAGTCCCCCTCGGTTAGCCGTCTGCGATGGCCAGAACAGACACATGGGTGCCACAATGGCTTTTAAGGGGACGTCTAAGAACACATTGAAGAGTGCTGCTAGTTTGTTGTAGGAATGTTTATGGAGTCCATGATCATTTCTTTGTATGGACGTAGAGACACGTGGTGGGTATACGTCTGACAAAACCAATAAAAGTTTATGTCCTGATCAGTAAAGCTTCACAGTCCAAAAACATTGACCAAGTTCAATTGAATTCTCCAAATTGCCCCATATAGAGTGTGTCTGTGTGAGTGAGTATGCCCAGTGATAGATTGGCACCCTGTCCTGGGTGTATCTGCCCAGTGAGCGAAACGTTCTCCCCTGGATGGGCATGGGAACCCCCCCCCCAAACCCTAGTAGAGGATAAAGTGGAAGATAATGGATGGATGGATGGACTTACAAAGCAGGGCAGCACAGTGGCTTAGTGGTTAGCATGTTCGCCTCTGAGCGCTAGGGATTCCCGGTTAAAATCCCAATCTGGGTGGAATTTCCATGTTCTCCCCTTGTCCGTGTGGGTTTCCTCCGGGTTCTTCGATTTCCTCCCACAGTCTAAAAACATGGGTCAAGGTCAATTGAATTCTCCAAATTGCCCCATATAGAGTGTGTGTGTGAGTGAGTGAGTGTGTGTCCAGCAATAGATTGGCGTTCTGTCCTGGGTGTATCTGCCCAGCGCCTGAAATGTTCTCCCCTGGATGGGCATGGGGAACCCTCCACGACCCTAATAGAGGATAAAGCGGAAGATAATGGATGGATGGACTGCTGAATGGAACAGTGCAGGTTGTCAACATCTGTCCAACATAAGTAACTGATTTAAATATGATTTATATAAATAGTTTGTCTGTGTGCAAGTAAGTGTGTGCCCAGAGACGAATTGGCGCCCTGTCCTGGGTGTATCTGCCCAGCGCCCGAAACGTTCTCCCTTGAAATCTCATAGAACGCCAACCATCAGATTGGTCACCCAACATACAACATTCAAACCCCTGAGCTACCACATTCCCTCGCTCACATTTTCGTCGAATTGGCAGTTATTCAAGTATGAAACTACCCAACTCTGCACTTCACTATGCCTACAGTCTGCTTAAAATTAATTATGGGGTGCTGGAGTGTTCGACTGATACCTTGCGCATCGAACGTATCCCGATCTGCTCCAATTCCCCAATTCATTTGCAGAAATTGTACTATGAGGCCTAGTATATTATTATGCCGACAGATCACAGAACAAAGGCTTGTACAGGCCCACAAACCATCTACAAGAACCTTAATAGAACAGGCAAGTCTTTTCTGGATGCATAAGGGGGTGAAGCGGGAGAAATGCTGTATTACTCATTAGCAATCAAAGGAAAATCAAGCAAGACCCAATTAAGCCTCTGTCTATTAAGAGGCACTTAAAAGGAGAAATAATCCTGCCTATTTTTCTCCGTGTATCATGTTGTAGTAACAAACACATTACAGGCATTATCAGCCACGGACGCCCTTATTAGGGTTGCAAGTAGGGGGTAGAGGAAATCTAATTAAAGGAGAAGCATAAAAAAAGGAATGGCCTAATGAGCATTATTAAAGCACATTCCAAATAATGTTGGAGAAACTTGCTCATTTAGCCACCCTGTCCCGCTCATTAACACCAAAGCAAAGAGAAGATAATGAGACAATAACATAATCTGAGCTGTATTTATAACAGTTCAGATGTTCTAATGAAGAGGCACGCCATGTTCGGAAACCCGGCTGGCCTAGTTACCACCGCAGACGCCTTGCCGCACTGATTTCTTTGTATTATGCAGATGAAATAAGCTTCGTGTTATTATATTATTCCCCCTCATCACCACTCACCCACTTCTCCCACCCAAAAAAATAATCAAATACCCCACACGCAGTAGACACGGGTCATTCCTCGCTTCCCCATTCGTCACCGCAGAAGAGCAGGGGGTGGAATGCGCCTAATTATTTTCCTTTAAATACATGCATTAAAGATTCAGAGTCTTGATTAAGAGACAACAGAACGTGTCAGGCTCCTGCATGGGTTATTGGGCATGGCACAGGCACTTGACTAATCATGCTGTTTTAATAGCTTCTCGGGTATGAGCGATACGGTTAGCTTTGGCAGACGACAGCACTATCCTTATAACCAGACTTCCCAATGCGCAGCGATTAAACACTTATAGTAAGTAAAACAGTTGCTTGGTTTGTCAGATAGAACATATTCAAATCGAGTTTGGCTCCATTGGCTCAGTCTGAGTGGCTGAGCAATTTTCCCGTTAATGGAAAACATACCAGCAATCCAGATCGGGATTATTTAACTAAACTAAGGCAAACAAAATTTCTTTCTGGTTTGAATCCATATTGAATTCTCCAAATTGCCCCATATAGAGTGAGTGTGTGCCCAGTGATAGATTGGCGTCCTGTCCTGGGGGTATCTGCCCAGCGCCCGAAACGTTCTCCCCTGAATGGGCATGGGGAACCCCCCCACCCCCCGCGACCCTAATAGAGGATAAAGCTGAAGATAATGGATGGATGGATGGACTTACAAAGCAGGGCACAGTGGCTTAGTGGTTAGCATGTTCTCCTCTAAGCGCTAGGGATTCCCGCTTCCAATCCCAATCTGGGTGGAGTTTCCATGTTCTCCTCGTGTCCACGTGGGTTTCCTCCAGGTTTTCCGGTTTCCTCTGACAATCCAAAAACATGGATCAATGTCAATTGAATTCTTCAAATTGCCCCATATAGAGTGTGTCTGTGTGAGCGAGTGTGCTCAGCGATAGATTGGCCCCCTGTCCAGAGCCTGAAATGTTCTCCCCTGGATGGGCATGGGGAACCCCCAACCCCCACCCCCACAACCCTAGTAGAGGATAAAGCGGAAGATAATGGATGGATAGGCTTACAAAGCAAGCACAAGGTTGATACTGCATCCCTGGACCAATGACGGTTAAGCGTCTTACTCAAGGACCCACATTGGTAACTTCAGTGGACATTGGATTTGAACCTACAACCTTCAGATTGACAGCCCACACCCTAACCACTGACCTACCACCCTCTCATTATTCTCTTAAGGCCTCATATGTTTTATAAAACCTATGAAATTCTTAATAGCATCACCAAGTCTGACTGAACATAATAAATAAATTAATAAATTAATAAATAAATAAATTAAATAAAATAAATTAAATAAATAAATTAATAAATAAATTAAATTAAAAAATAAATAAAGTAATAAGGACAATAAATGAACTTCATGGTAAAACAGATTACAAAAAGGGTTTTCCTTTTTTTTTTTTTTTTCCAATTGCTTCCAAGACTCTTCGCTCATGAGCCGTTTTTCAGAAGCAGATCCGAGGTCAATGCGTCAGTGAGATGAAGGTAATGTTATATTTAGGGAATCGATAGCCGTGCGAGTCAATGCACGAAATAACAAGCTTTATAATGAGACAGAAGATTTCTGAATAGTTTATCATAGAATTTATTTTATGCAATTCTAAATCCATAAAGTCACTTTTTATAAGGTCGCTTTCATCCAAAGCGACTCACTGTACACGTAAGGGTGTGCGATATATATCATCTACGATGATATTTTGTTGTCGTGTTAGCAATGCGTAAGCTGACGTAATCGATTATGCAGCTGATGGAGAAACTAACAACCTCGACTCCTTGCGTTCATTACTGCGTAAGTCCGTATGGGCTACTGCGTATGTTGCCATGTGCATAGCTGCGTATGTTGCCATGTGCATAGCTACCTAAAAAATGCACACTCAACAACTTTAAAAATCAATGAAAACCCCACAACAATAAAAATAAAATGTTTGATTCATAACTGCGTTTATTGAAAACAAAATCGTTAATAAACTGGGCTTCTGTGACATCATCTAATCCAGTTTTTAAAGTAAACGTGGATTGCTGAGTAGCAAGAAACCTGCTTAGTGCTGATCGGGAATTGGCTCTGCTTTATCCTCTACATGCCCACCCACGGGAGAACGTCTCGGGCGCTGGACAGATACGCCCAGGACAGGGCGCCAATCTATCACTGGACACTCACACAGACACAGACTATATGGGGCAATTTGGAGAATTCAATTGACTTGATCCATGTTTTTGGACTGTGGGAGGAAACCGGAGAACCCGGAGGAAACGGACATGGGGAGAACAAAACTCCACCTAGATTGGGATTCGAACCTGGAATCCCTAGCGCTGAGAGGAGAAAGTGCTAGCCACTAAGCCACCGTGCCGCCACTGTTTATATTATTCATTCATTCATTCATTCATTATCTCCTGCTTTATCCTCTATTAGGGTCACGGTGGGGTTCCCCATGCCCATCCAGGGAAGAACGTCTCGGGCAGATAGACCCAGGACAGGGCGCCAATCCATCGCTGGGCACACACTCACTCACACAGACACACTCTATATGGGGCAATTTGGAGAATTCAATTGACTTGATCCATGAATCCCAATCTAGGAAACTCCACCTAGATTGGGATTCGAACCTGGAATCCCTAGCGCTGAGAGAAGAAAGTGCTAACCACTAAGCCACCATGCCGCCACTGTTTATATTATATTTTATTTAAAATAATGTATTGTATATCACACACATTATTGTCAATAATGTCATGGCTGGGTAAATGGATCAGCCAATGAGATTTAAGTACAGGAATTACCCATTTGCTAAGAAGCAAGTCGAACTGATACAATAGATAATAAGCGTAGAAAAAAGCTATGCCTAACAAAGTGGCCGATGCGTCTTCATACACATAGCCGATGGATAGACAGATTCACAGAATGAGAGCCCAATAAAACCAGTTGCAATTTTGTACATCCTGAGTGGCCATGGCTCTTAGCCGTCCTCTAAACTAATAATTGGACGGTTCGATCCCGAGTCACCGCTGGAGGAAAGCCTTCTAATTACATGCACTCACCAAGAACAGTGATCTTTCTGCGGTAGCACTTAAGATCATCGTACAATTGTTGGAAAACACAGCGATCAAGCTCTGAGAGCAGGAAGCCAGATCGCAGAGTAGCTTTGAACATGCCAAGGGAGGGGATAGGGCACTGCATTTACACTTCAATTAGATATTATTTTATGTCATTACAGAGCACGACGGAGTCGGACGAACCGCACTCCCAGAGAAAGAGCTATTTAAATGGTCTTTCACTGCGACGGGGGTGATTCCACCAGGAGAAATCGTTTTGGACGTTTAGCGTACATCATTTCATGTGTCGCCGTTTAGGTACAAAAGACCACACACAGTTCAGTAAAAGTTAACCATTTAAAAACAATCCAATCCTAATGCTGATAATTATTTATATTATATATTATTTATATTATATTTATATTATAATATAAATATTATATAATATAAATATTATATAATATCGAACAGAGAATCCCTAGCGCTGAACGTGCTAACTACTATATATATATATATATATATATATATATATATATATATATATATATATATATATATATACTGTATGTATACACAGACACACACATATATACATACATATACATATATATATATATATATATATATATATATATATATATATATATATATATATATATATACACACATATATATATATATATATATATATATATATATATATATATATATATATACAGTGTATACCTTTACTCTGTTCTAATGGTCAGAACCCCAATAGTAGCACCACAGAGCAGGGATTATTTGGTTGATGCATTATTCCTATCCCAGCAGTGTCACTGAGGTGTTTAAATGAAACTGAGGTGTTTAAATGCTGCATCAGTGTCACTGCATTGACCATAAACAATCCACCACCCAAATGATACCCGTTCTGTGATGCTCCTGACCAATAGAGAACAGAGATCCAACGAAGGACTAAGAAAAACTAAGAAAACCGATTGACTACAGTCTGAAATTGTAAGTCCAGCCATGTGGTACGTACAGTAAAGGAAATGGACAACGTAGAAGAAAACGAACTTTTGAGCGGTTGTGTAGAATTACACAAAAAGCTGAAAACAATAAATATTTCAATTGAAACCATTATAACGAGCCTCACACTTTTCAGAAGCAACTATACGAAGCAAATGTACACGTCAGATGGTACGTCAGTGGGTTAGAATTACACAACACAACAAAGCAGGTTAACCCAATGCTGTAGATGATCTAGTAAAACAAAGAACAAAGGGTGTGTGTATATATCCTCACACACACTGTACGCATGTTACAAATATGATCCATCCACACACGCACACGTACAACAGATGGAAGTGTCAAGATGGAAGCGGGCTTGTGGAATATAAAATGCCGAGGTACAGTTACGCAAGTCGACGAAATTTAAAGACATAATTATCTCCATTGCAACAATGACACCGTGGCTGCTTGTTTCACGTTGGAAACTATATTTACAAAGCATGAGTGACACGAAAACCTAATTAAGATCGACTTGAGCAGCTTGATAAAGCAGAGTCACATCATTTTTACTGTCTCTTAAGCGTGTTTCAGCCCATTTCGCACCTTGTTACACTAATTAACAGCTGAGACCACGACCGCAGAAAATTACAGCCAACAAATTTGGCTGTTCAACAAAGGGGATTTTGACAGTTCTCGCACAGTGTAGAGGCTGGTGCAAGCATGAAAAACAATAATTACATCTGTCATCAAAAAGGCTTTTTTTTGCGCAAGCAGAGCTACTGGCAAGGACTGCGCCAAAGCCACCAAACAGAAACGGACAACTCAAGCATGGAACACGTAACCTGGTGGTGACAGCTTTTCCGCACAGCTACAAGTCCCGGCGAATTCCCCCCAAAAAACGTTTGCTTTCCGTTCTCCGAGCTCAGATGAAGGAAAGAGAGCGTTGCAGAGTGATTTGACAGCCAACAAGAAGACTTTTGTCACATCAAAGGAAGCAGACTGGCCAGTGTCAAAAGACACTGATGCATAACCAAAATGTATTACGTTCGTTTCAGAAAATGACTACATATCAATGTTGCCATCTTGCAGGAGCTGTCGAACGGCCGTAATCTCGCTGCAAAAGCAGATGGTTTAAATGCACTGTGCTGGCGAACAATTCGTTTCATTTCCAGGTAATACGGAATTCAATGCCTGAGTTGCTCTGACATCTGATGAGACTAAACTTTCTGAGCCAATCTCCGAGTCCATACTTGGAGGAAATATGTTCGGCGGAATCCGATGCCGTTGTCGGCGGGAGGGACACGCGTGCGAGTGGTGTGTGGGACGCGTGGAGGTGGGACAGCTTACTGTTGAATGCGCTCGAGTGGAAGAGGAAGCAGGTCTTCGAGTCGCAGCTCATGAAACTCGGGTCTGGACTCCTGAAGTTTTTTAAATCGCCGGAATGCTTTGCTTTTCTTCAGTTGCACCTGACGGAATAGAATAGAACAGCAATTACGAAACAAATACTGTTTCCTTGGGAATGTTGCTCTGAATGGAACAAAGGTTAGAGTTCAGAAACAGTACGTAAATATTGCACAAACAACTGCATTGACGGAGTTATTCATTCAGTCATTATCTTCCGCTTTATCCTATATTAGGGACGCGGTGGGGTTCCCCATGCCCATCCAGGGGAGAACGTTTCGGGCGCTGGGCAGATAGACCCAGGACAGGGCGCCAATCTATCACTGGGCACACATTCACTCACACAGACACACACTATATGGGGCAATTTGGAGAACTCAATTGACTTGATCCATGTTTTTGGACTGTGGGAGGAAACCGGAGAACCCGGAGGAAACCCACGCGGACACGGGGAGAACATGGAAACTCCACCCAGATGGGGATTCGAACCGGGAATCCCTAGTGCTGAGGAGAACATGCTAACCACTAAGCCACTGTGCCGCCTGACGGAGTTACTTATAAATATTAATACTGATGTTGAAAATCAATGAAAAATAGAATGTTTAAATCTGAACATGTTGTGATTCAGAACATTGTGTTGTGTAAATCTGAACATTGTGATTGAATGTAGCAAAAAACTTTCCAAAATGGAAAGAAATTAAAATTTAATACATTTATTATGTTAACTGTAAAACTTCTCACTCATGTTTACATACATGTACATATACACACACTTACGACTCACATATACACAAATACATATGTACACACACTCACAACTAACTTGCACACACACTCACTTACAACTGACATACACACAAATACATATGTACACACTCACAACTCGCGTGCACACATACACACATGTAAATACTGTATAAACACACTTACAACTCACATATACACAAATACACATGTATACACAATCACAACTCTCATGCAAGCACACACACATACACCCACTTACAACACACATATACATATGTACACACACTCACAACTCGCGTGCATGCATTCATGCACACACACACACACACACACCCACTTACAACTTACATATACACAAATACATATGTACACACACTCACAACTCACGTGCATGCATGCGCACATACACTCACATGTACATGTACACCATCTTACAACTCACATATACTCACTTTAAAACAGTAAAGCGTGCACACACACACACACACACACACACACACACACACACACACACAGTCACAGCAACATGTGTATTTTTAAATCAGACGTAAACAGTTTTGAAAGGTTGAAAGCGATCACCATTGCACTGAAGTAAATATTTGTCACTGGGAGTAATGAAGCTGGTCAGTGGGGCAATCGTACTGATGAGAAAGACTATATTTACAATAAGTGTCAATATGAAATCTACAGCTGCCGAAGAATCAGTCCGTCTCATGTGAAAAAGCCACGTCTTGCTCGGGCTCTCAGGAGTGTGATTTAGGTCTTTTCTATGTTTATTCGCTGCACTAAAACCAACACAGCACACTGCAGCAGCCTTCTTTGTCAAACAGCACATGTCCCATGAGGTGTGATGGCTTCCGAGTTAACCAGGCACACCTGCTCGGCTGGCTTTTATGGGCGAGGCAGCTGGGGTCTCCCGCCAACTGACACTAAATCACAAACCGAGGGGAATCTATCTGTACTGCAGCTGGAAGTTAATGCACATCTCTGCTACATGCATGCATTTTGACTGGGTTCTGAGATAAGGACAAATTATCAGCGTTTTCAATCAAAAGATAAGAAAAGATTAACTTAGAAACACGGAAAGGTTGAAATTTAAACATTCTACCATTTATTTAAAGGAATCAGAAGATTCTATGAGACAAACTTTGTAGATTAAAACATCAGTTGATTACTCATTTCTCAATATACATCCCTTATCGGTAGCTATATATATATATATATGTATATATATATATATGCATAATGCTTTGCATGTCTGCCTCTCAGCGCTGGGGATGCCTGGTTCGAACTTTCCATGTTCTCCCCGTGTCCATGTGAGTTTTCTCCGGGTTCTCAGGCTTCCTTTCACAGTCCAAAAACATGTATTCAAAGTGAATTGGCTGCTCTAAATTGCCCCTATGAAGAGTTAGTGAGTGAGTGAGTGTGTGCCCAGCGAAGGATTGGCACCCTGTCTTAATAACGGCCAAAACGTTATTCCTTTAATGTGCACGGGAAAATGGATGGGAAAAAAAAAATACATAAATAAATATAATCCTGTTATGCTGTTATGGTTTAGTGGTTAGCATGTTCTCCTGGGATTCCCGCTTCCAATCCCAATCTGGGTGGAGTTTCCATGTTCTCCCCGTGTCCCTGTGGGTTTTCTCCGGGTTCTTCGGTTTCCTCCCACAGTCCAAAAACATAGATCAAGGTCAATTGAATTCTCCAAATTGCCCCATATAGATCCCCTGGAGAATGTTCTGCCCACAAATCTATCACTGGGCACACACTCACTCACACAAACACACTCTATATGGGGTGATTTGGAGAATTCAGTTGACCTTGATCCATGTTTTTGGATTGTGGGAGGAAATCGGGCGAACCCGGAGGAAACCCACACGGACACGGCCCAAGCTTTATATTTTCCTTGGCGCGCCAACAATCCACCAAACGTACAAGTTTAGCCTCAACAAAACGAACCAGCCTTTGTTTTAAATGCAAATAACAACCGCTCGGGGTATTTGTGCGAGATCCTTTATTAGCCCACTCTATGTAAGCGAGGTAGGCAGTGACACGGTGGAGATCTGGAGGGACAGACTGCCAGTGTGTGAGTCACACGTCAGCGCAAACATGCTGTTCTGTGTTCCTGCAATTACTGCCATGTAGGCCTGGCGGGGGAATCAATGTTAACTTACACAGCTCGCTTCTGAATCGATGGGAATCAGTCAATTTGCTGCAGACACATCTCTCCTCTTAATTAAGACATTAATATCTGCAAAGCTCCAGGCTTCTCACGGATAAATAAGAGCAGATGGTAACGATGCCTCGGGTCTGAGCGGATAGGTGAAAAAAAAAAAAAAAAATCCGAACAACTCTCGCAAAACCCTCTCGCTTGAAATAATCATCCGCAGACTATAACCACTTTAATCTGATCTTTAATCTGATCCAGCCCGTTTGGAAGAGTGGCCTCGCGATTCAGACAGTATTAGGACTCTGATGATGATACCTTAAGCGCTACCTGTTCTGGCCGAACAAGAAATCAGTCATGTGTACAAAAGGGCACAGGTGCCATGCTGAAGGCGGGGCTAATTAGCAGCCAGAAGGACAGATAGAGAAAGAGCGAGATTCCCAGCACACTTTTTTTTGGGGGCCAATTGATGGAGGCTGCCCACTTAAGTCAGGCCTAATGAGACGGGAGTGCTGGACTTAATGGTACCACTGGGCTTTGCCAGAGTGAGATCTATTTGCACAGGGTGTCATCCACCAGCCTTAATCAGGTAGGCGGCTGCGTTTTTTTTTTAACCCGACCCAACGTCAATCATCCGCAGACGGATCTTTGAGTTTCTGATCAGCCGATCATTTCCCCTTTCTTCAGCCCAAACGGCGGCGCCAACTTGGGAAACTTCTGACAACGATGACACCCAACCGACAAAGGGTTAATGGGCATCCACTAATTAGATAAGACAGTGATATCCTGTCAATCTGACATCATCCTAGATCTATAATTAATCCATATTCATGAATTCGCAGGACGGGACGGGACTGACCACTGGCTGGTTCGGGAGGACGTGACCTCTCAAATCAATCAAAATAATATAGAATTTTTAAGTGGATACCAGTAATTATAGAAAACAAATTTAAAGTCATAGCCAGTAGCCAAATGTGGGGAGAATTTAATTGGCCCGGTGCTTCTGTCTAAGGGAACATGATTTGTAGTCACAGACGCAATGTAGTGTGCTTCCATTGTACACTCACCAGCCACTTAATTATCTACATCTCTTATATTCTGCACTTATGGTTCATTTTAGCAGCTCCACGGAACCATATAAACGGACTCTGTTACTCTAGGTTACAGACTGTAGTCCATCTGGTTCTCTGCACACTTTATTAATCTTCTTTAAAGTAATAAAGCGATCTACTTTGCCTATGGTGCTTACACACAGAGGAAATAGTCCTTCATATTGAACCCATCCGTGCTGTGGCACACACATATACACACTGAGTGATGTGAACACACATGCCCAGAGCAGTGGGCAGCCCTGTACACGGTGCCTGGGGAGCAATAGGGGTTAGGTGCCATGCCCAAGGGCACTTCAGCAATGGTGCTTGGTGGAACTGGGAATGGAAACAAGGACGAACTAACAGCATATTGGCTATTTTATGGCAATGACAAGTTTTGTGACTGAGTAGCACAGACATAAATCGCTTTCTTTATATAAAGAACTTCCAAAAAACTACACATTTTAGCCAGTGGGATCTTTTCAAACAGTTCTTTTATATTTTCAACCCTCCATCCATCCATTATCTTCCACTTTATCCTCCATTAGGGTCGCGGCGGGTTTCCCATGCCCATCCAGGGGAGAACGTTTCGGTCGCTGGGCAGATACACCCAGGACAGGGCACACACTCACTCACACAAACACACTCTATAAGGGGCAATTTAGAGCATTCAATTGACCTTGGGCCATGTTTTCAGACTGTGGGAGGAAACCCACACGGACACGGGGAGAACATGAAAACTCTACCCAGATGTGCTGAGTGCTGAGAGGCGAACGTGCTAACCACTAACCACCATGCTGCCCCATTTTTTTTTGTAGTTAAAACTGCAGGGCATTCTACTAAGATGTGTTTAATAGTTTGAAGTTGCACAGTATTGGCAGTCTGGAGATTGCGTGCCAACCAGGAGCCCAAAAACATGGATCAAGGTCAATTGAATTCTCCAAATTGCCCCATATAGAGTGTGTGTGTGTGTGTCCAGTCCAGTGGCGCCCTGTCCTGGGTGTATCCGTCCAGCGCCCGAAACGTTCTCCCCTGGATGGGCATGGGGAACCCCTCCCCCCTGACCCTAGTAGAGGATAAAGTGGAAGATAATGGATGGAAGGATAGTTAACTAAGGCAAGCTGAACCTAGATTTAAATTACAAAACTTCTTAATAAACAAAAAAGAGAAATGTACATATTTTATTTTGCCGCTTCACAGCAAGATGGTGGGTTTGATTCGTGACCGGGACAACCAAAGTCCTTTTTGTGTAGAGTTTGCACGTCCTCCATGTGCTGGAGTGGGTTTATTCCGGGAATTCCTCCCATATATTAGACTCTAATTTAGAGACATGATGATACATTAAAAGTACTAATTGCCCCACCCTGTCCACCCTGATTGCATCATCATTTGTAAACAATTGTTAAAGGAAGACTTGATGCGCCAACTGTCACCATGACACTCTATGAAACAGAATCACTGTAAATGGACCTATAGAGTCATTTATGCGCACAGTACAGTGTTAATTTAAATGACAAAACAATCTGTCCAAGTATAAGTGTATGCAAGAGTTGGACACAACAGAATGACTATCACACACACACAAACACACGCCCACACACACACGCACACACACACACAGATTTGCAGCATAACAATATAAACATACTGCAGCCAATTATCGGGTCATTTGTTAAACGCAGTACCGCATTTTTCTCACAACTCACCCTCAGAACCTTCTTTGCCGTCTGGAAGTTGTCTATGTAGGTGACGTAGTGATGAAGTTGAGGACAGAACTGCTCAAAGCCAACTCCAAAGTCCCTGTTCTCCACATGAGTTAGGAGAGCTCTGGAAACACACAAAGAATAACGTTAATCCTGATCAAAAGTTTGGATACACCCTCTTCTCCACTTACCATATAGATGGACTTTGTAGTTTTATAATTACAGACTGTAGTCCATGTGTTTGCTTTAAGACAATGGGCGGCGTGGTGGCTAAGTGGTTTGCATGTTCTCCTCTCAGCACTAGGGATCCAGGTTCGAATCCCATTCTGGGTGGAGTTTCCTCCCACAGTCCAAAAACATGGATTCAAGGTTAATTCCATCCATCTATTATCCTCCACTTTATCCTCTACTAGGGTTGCAGGTGTGTGTGTGTGTGGGGGGGGTTCCCCATGCCCATCCAGGGAGAACGTTTCAAGCGCTGGGCAGATAGACCCAGGACAGGGCGCCAATTCATCACTGGGCACACACTCACTCACACAGGCACACTCTATATGGGGCAATTTGGAGAATTCAATTGACTTGATTCATGTTTTTGGACTGTGTGAGGAAACCGGAGAACCCGGAGGAAACCCACGCGGACACGGGGAGAACATGAAAACTCCACACAGATGGGGATTCAAACCGGGAATCCCTAGCGCTGAGAGGCGAACATGTTACTAAGCCACTGTGTCACCCCTCAAGGTAAATTCAATGCTCTAAATTGCCCCTATATAGTGTGTCTGTGTGAGTAAGTGTGTGCCCAGTAATAGATCGGCGTCCTGTCCTGGGTGTATCTGCCCAGCGCCTGAAACGTTCCCTTCTGGATGGGCATTGGGGACCCCCCCCCCCGACCCCAGTCCCTAGTATAGAATTAAGCAGAAGATAATGACATTCACACAAGGGTTCCAAATCAGATTGAAAAGCATGATGAAGGACATTTTCCAAACTTAAAGCCTCCCACATGGGCAGGTCACTATGCCACATGGCTAAATAAACACCGTTGAAAAGCCCGGCTTCTCCTGGCAGCATCTCCTGCTTTGCTAACACACCGCTGCCATTACACTACTCAGATGATGGCAGCGCCGTTTGGAAAAAAAACTAACGAGAAGGTTTTGCGCAGTTGAGAGGTAGAGCTGTTTGCAAATGATAGTCTTCGCCATCTGCTCGGCATGGCGTCATCTAAGGCCTGACAGTTGACGGTGACAGTTGTTCAAGACCAAGGCAACAGGGTTGAGGCCTGGGGCATCAGTGTGGCATTTTCTTTAAAGTGAGCACCTTTAAGAACACACCCGAGCGGAATGTAAATGCAGCTGCAATGCAGGCACTTTACACACACACACACGGCGGGAAATTTACGAATGAGGACGTCGACTTTCAGAGGCGGCTTATTATCCAAACTTGCAGATAGGTAGCACGCATGCACACGTACACCCGCACACACCCACCTACCCACCCGCTAATGATGTTCCCTGAGACTTAACGTCCTTACATGCTGGAAGATGAAGCGCTTTGCAGTTGAAGTTGATTTAAATAGATTTTAATGAAGTTGCAAGCCAAGGTAGCCACTGTTGATAATCAAGGGTTGCTGGAGCTGCCAAGAGAGTTCTAACGAGGGCAAAGGCCAGGAAAAGCTGCATTTCCAATCCCCCCCCCACCCACCTCCATCACCCCACCCCACAGCCATAGGCTATTGTAATAAATATGATATTACGCAGAACATTTTTATAGTCGGTTTTAAGGCAATTAAATTCTCGGGTCGGCGGGAAGACGACAAAGAAACCATTAGCATTCCTCCTGCGTCACCGTAATCCATATGAATTCTTAGCAGCCGCGACATACGTGGCGGGCACGGCGTCGGCGGAACAACGGGAACCTATGTGGCTTAATGTGTTGAACGGTGGGAGAGTGGAATACTAATACATGTCCATGGGTGGTTCACGGTGCAAACGCAAAAAGCGGGAAATGATACGAAAAAAACATTACTTTTAAGTTCAGGCTCAGAACGTCATCTTAGAACATCAGAGCTCCTTCGTCTCCGCCGGTTTCTTCACAAAAGACGATATTTCGTCTGTTTCACACTATGCATGCAATGTGTGAGGTTATTGCACCCATTTAGACAGTTTACACTGCAAACAGGGTGGCACTGTGGTTAGCACATCCACCTCTCAGCACTGGGGATCCAGGTTCGAATCCTGATCTGGGTGGAGTATCCATGTTTTCGCTATAATAATAATAATAATAATAATAATAAGCGACATGGTGTCTAAGTGGTTAGCATGTTCTTCTCTCAGCGCTAGGGATTCCCAGTTCGAATCTCAATCTGGGTGGAGTTTCCATGTTCTCCCCTTGTCCGCGTGGGTTTCCTCCGGGTTCTCCAGTTTCCTCCCACAGTCCAAAAACATGGATCAAGGTCAATTGAGTTCTCCAAATTGCCCCATATAGATTGTGTTTGTGTGAGTGAGTGCGCCCAGGGATAGATTGGCACCCTGTCCCCAGTGTATCTGCCCAGCGCCCGAAACGTTCTGCCCCGGATGAGCATAGAGAACCCCCCCCCCCACACACACAACCCTAGTAGAGGATAAAGTGGAAGATAATGGATGGATGATGATGATGATAAAAATAGGCAATAATAGGGATTCCCGGTTCGAATCCCCATCTGGGTGGAGTTTCCATGTTCTCCCCATGTCCGTGTGGATAGTTATTGCATATTGTAAAAATTGTAAAAATAATGTAATAATATAATATGCAATATTGCATATTGTAGAAATAATGACAAAAAGATAAAAAGTGCTGGAAGTCTTGAAACAATTAATGATCTTTATCTGTAACGGCTAACAAAGTTTTCGAGTATCATAGATTTATATCTATTTAAAGACTCGAGGATATTAACAAATTATAAATTATTAAACATCCTTTATAAATCATTTCATATCCACTGCTCTACTGTAAAGCGTCGACTTGTTGAATGGTATATTTTTACATTTGTTATGATTCTCTTTTTTTTTTTTTTTACCTGACAGAGCAGCACTTTGAATGACACACAGACATGATTACTGCTAATAAGAAGTAATAAAAAGAAATTAAACTGAAGTGGACTCGACATTTTGCTGCTTAATCTGACTAAATATGTTCAAGGCACACCATCTGTTCCAGCGCTGAGCCTAATCAATCTTGCCAAATAAACAAGTCTTATCAAATGTACAGCAGAGTAGAACTTCATTATGCTTAAACGGGTAGTAGTTCAAGATGATAACAAATTAAAGGAGCATTACTATTATAAAGACATGAAAGTGCAAGATAACTGAATATATATATATATATATATATATATATATATATATATATATATATATATATAGGGCGGCACGGTGACTTAGTTGTTAGCATGTTCTCCTCTCAGCCCTGGGGATTCCGAGTTCGAATCCCAATCTGGGTGGAGTTTCCATGTTCTCCCCGTGTCCGCGTGGGTTTCCTCCGGGTTCTCCGGTTTCTTCCCACAGTCCAAAAACATGGATCAAGGTCAATTGAATTCTCCAAATTGCCCCATATAGGGTGTGTGTGTGTAAGTGAGTGTGTGCCCAGCGATAGTCCTGTGTGTATCTGCCCAACGCCCGAAACGTTCTCCCCTGGATGGACATGGGGAACCCCCCCGCGGCCCTAGTAGAGTATAAACCAGAAGATAATGGATGGATAAATACTGTGTATATATATATATATATATATATATATGAATGATATATATATATATATATATATAAAGGAGAAAGTCTGTGTGTGTTCTCAATACAAATCCACACCATTGCATTTGACATACTTTTTCTTGAAGACCCTAATCTATTTCAAATAAGGGCCCAACTCCATTGGTGTTAGCCTAAATGCTGACTTTGCACATATTAAGCTTTTCAGATACCCATGCAGAAGCAGTGACAGCCTGCGAGAGCCTCATCGCAGCGCGTTGATTGAGAATTGTATTTACACTGTGAATAATGAATCTTTATGTGTCCCTGAGGCTCCTGTCATTGCCAGACTGACAGGCTGCGGTGGTTGAATGAAGATGGAGGGCCTGGTTTAAAAGCCTGATGTATTAGATAAATTGGTGCTCATTTACCATACATCATCATTAGAATTAGTTACTGAATGCCAAGGTGAGCCATAATGGCAGCCTCTCAATTTAATACCTTAAATAGACAGAGGTGGCGGAGTGATTAAAACTAATAAAAGTCTGTGGTACTCCTCTACACCGGAGTTATTATCAATATGAACAATATATTTCACAGATCATTTGGTTTGTAGGTGGTTTCTTTTTTTAATTTAACATACAGTACCATACAGTCAAAAGTTTGGATGGGTGTTATTTGGTTGGTGCATTATTCCTATCCCAGCAGTCTCACTGAGGTGTGTAAATGAAACTACAGCAGCACTGCTGCACTAAACACCCCCTCACTGCATCAGTGTCACTGCAGAATGGACAATAAACAATCCACCACCCAAATGATACCTGTTCTGTGATGGTCCTGACCAACAGAGAACCAACAGGGGACTAACAAATCCAAAGAACACAGATGTACTACGGTCTGTAATTGTAAAACTACAAAGTACATGTATATGGTAAGCGGGGAGAGCAGATGATGGAGCAAGAAGGTGGTGCGTTACTGTACAATGAGGGTTCCAGCTTTACAATCTCAATGTAAGGCCAACAAAGTTGGAAAAAGAGCATGGAAAAGTCCAATACTCTCATGTCCTGTGAATGTGAAAAGTCTCACAAAGCTGTACACACAGTTATGCTGCATGATGACGAGGCAATGAAATGCCACACAACAGTCTTTCACAAAGTACACTTCCAGTCCCAAGGAAAACACGAGGGCCCGTGACAGACAGCTAAGGATTGACAGCCGGTTCAGCTTCCAGCATGAGCATGTAGCCAAAAAGATAAAGCATTGATTTAAGGATAGGATGGTTAACGTCCTTGAGCGAGCAGGTCAGAGCCCTAACCTAAAGTGAACAGAAATCTGTGGCTGGACTGGAAAATGTTTACTGCTACTCACCATTAAATGCACTTAAAAAAAAAAACACACACACACACACATATATATATATATATATATATATATATATATATATATATATATATATATATATATATATATATATATATATACACACATACACACACATATGTATGTGTGTGTATGTATGTACTGTATGTATGTACATACACACACATACATATGTGTGTATATGCATACATACATAAGTGTATATGTGTGTGTATGTATGTATGTACATGTATAATGTACACAGTTAGAAGAATAAATATTTGTTCCCTTGACAATAAAGACAACAGAGATGAAGAAATTATCTTTAATTAACCATTTAATTATAGATATTAAATAGGTGAGGGCAGCACAAAGGCATAGTAGTTAGAGCTGGTGTTTGAATCCTGATCTGGGTGTTGTTACACACACACACACACATGCATGTATGTATAATAAAGAAGAATAAATTTTTGTTACCTTGACAATAAAGACAATAGAGATAAACATAATTTGTATCTTTAATTAACCATTTAATAATAAATATTAAATAAGGGGAGGACGGCACAATAGTGTTGTGGTTAGCGCTGGGGTTTGAATTCCGATCTGGGTGGAGTTTCCATGTTCTCCACGTGTTTGAATCCATGTTTTTGGACTGTGGGAGAAAATTGGAAAACTCACACAATGTGAATTGGCTGCTCTGAATTGCCCATATATAGTGTGTCTGTGTTTGTGTGTGAGTGAGTGAGTGTGTTCCCAGCAATGGATTGGCCCATTGTCCCAACCTCCATGACTTTAGTATAGCATTAAGTGGAAGATAATGTTTGGATGAAATTATGGGGAGAGTGGCTTAGTGTTTAGCATGACTCCCTCTCAGCAATGGCGATCCAGGTTTGAATCCTGATCTGGGTACAGCTCCCATGTCTGCGTGGGTTGTCTCCAGGTTCTCTGCTTTCCTCCCACAGTCCAAAAACATGGTTTCTGTGTGAGTGAGTGTGTGCCCAGCGATAGATTGGCTCCCTGTCCTGGGTGTATCTGCCCAGCGCCCGAAACGTTCTCCCCTGGATGGGGAACCCCACCGCGACCCTAATATAGGATAAAGCGGAAGATAATGAATGAATGAATGAACAAATTGCCCCATATACTGTGTGTAAGTGAGACTCCGCAGATAATTACTTTCCATCGTACCCGGTCCCAAACATCTTCCTAAGGTAAACCCAACCCCCAGCACATCCATAAACCTCCTCTTTGGTCTTTCTCTCCTTATTCCTCCTCTGCAGGTCCAAACAACCTCAATCTCACGTTCCTACTTTGACTCCAAAACGTCCTATCCATCCTCCACCTCTCATTAACTCATTCCTAATCTTGTGATTCCCATTGTGGCCCGTGAGGATGGACATCTTCATCCCTGCTACATCCGGCTGCCTCTCTTGCCGTTAGCTCCAGACCATCATCTCCAAACTGTACAACATCACAGGCCTCACTGTCCTGTAAACGTTCTCTTTCACTCTGGCAGACACACCGATATCAGAACTTTATCATCCATGATGTAGTCCAACTGGTGCCACCCTGAAACTCTTCTTTCCTAACTTTGACCACTAGGAGAGAGACTGCTCGGGATTTGTTTTCAAATTGTGTAGGTTTATCACATGAAGCATGCAGTTCTTCAGAGGTGTTCTAGTTTGCGCAGTGCACCCACAGAAATCTGACGCTCACGAGAGTCGGCTTCTTGACTCTTGTTTAGTTAATTTGCCGGTGGTTTGTTCTACCCAGCCTGGAAGATCAATGTTCAGGCTGGACTTCAAGCCAGCTTTTTTTTTTTCCCTCCCCCTGTTGTTATTTCATCTTCGCCTTTTCATTTCTCTCTGGCCTGGCTTTTCATTTGTGCCAGCTGTCATGAAGCAAGGTTCCCTCAAGCAGGGAATCTAAAAGACCTACACGAGTTACTACTGGGCTTTATGAATTAATACTGAGAGCTCCAGCCCCATTAAAAGCAGCAGGCCTCGTACCAAACAACCTACTTTTAGGATTCGAGCAAAGAACTACAAAGGTCGGGCTGCAAAATTCATCACGTTTGAATTGGGATCGCATTTTTTTGCTATTCGCTGCCAAACGAGCTCATTTACATGACTGATTGCTAATAGCAATTCACACAGGGGGGTCAGAGGAGGTCAGAAATCTGATTTGCGTTATACACAAATTTGCCAAACTATACACAAACACTATAGCCTAGTAATGGTACACATATTCATACACATATATACAGTATACTATAGTAATGGTACACACACACACACACATATATATATATATATATTATAGTAATGGTACACATATTCGCACTCAACCATGGTTTGGTATGCGCAGTCACAGACAGGATACACAGTACATGCATCCTATATGAACATTGGAAGCCCAAAAACAGTTATATAAAGTTTTAAAACTAAAGTTTGCAGGCGAGTTGCCCCTTAGCTGTACATACTGCTAATCCTGCTATGCTAAGTGCAGCTCTGCTCAGTCACTGAGCATGCTGAATAGAAGTAAACAAAAGAATTTAGTGTATAATGTCAAGGCACTCTTATACGGAGCCCCTGAAGGGACATGGAAGGGGTAAAATAAATAAAATAAATAAAATAAATAAAATAAATAAATAAAATAAAATACATATATATATTTATGTATTTATTGCAGACGGCACAGTGGCTTAGTGGTTAGCATGTTCTCCTTTCAGCACTAGAGATTCCCGGTTCGAATCCCCATCTGGGTGGAGTTTCTATGTTTCCTCCGGGTTCTCCGGTTTCCTCCCACAGTCCAAAAAAATGGATCAAGGTCAATTGAATTCTCCAAATTGCCCCCTATATAGTGTATTTGTGTGAGTGAGTGTGTGCCCAGTGATAGACTGTCCTGGGTGTATGTGCCCAGCGCCCGAAACTTTCTCCCCTGGATGGGCATCGGGAACCCCCCTGTGACCCAAAGTGGAACATAATGGATGGATGAATATATGTATTGCGAGATCCCACAAAAATTAATGTGAGATCTCGCGAGAATTTAGTTTCTGATGAATCCAATCAGGACCGCCAAGTCACAAAATGTTTTTCGACGAGTGTCCACTTGCATTAAGGGGTCGCTTCAGGTGTCTCTCACTTGTACGAAAACCGTGTTTACGGGCAAGCACTGATTTGATTATTGCAAGATCTCACAATAATATTTATGAGATCTCCCCCCCCCCACCATGTCCCTTTAGGGGGATGATTAATTCTTCTGATTAATTCATCGTAATGTTTTTAATCGAGATTGATTCCAAAAACGATTCATTTGTCTCGGCCCTAGTTCATAGTAAACCTTAACTGAAGCTTTTAGCCTATTTAGGGCTTTACAGTGCGGTTTTGGGGGGGGGGGGGGTCCCCATGCCCATCCAGGGGAGAACGTTTCGGGCACTGGGCAGATACACCCAGGACAGGGCGCCAATCTATCACTGGGCATACACTCACATATTGGAGAATTCAATTGACCTTGAGCCATGTTTTTGGACTGTGGGAGGAAACCGGAGAACCCGGAGGAAACCCACGCGGACACGGGAAGAAAATGCAAACTCCACCCAGATTGGGATTCGAACCGGGATTCCCCAGCTCTGAGAGACCAACGTGCTAACCACTAAACCACCGTGCCGCCCCGCCTCATATTCAAACATTTCTTTTGTGTATTTTATACTTTTTCTCTCCCATATTTATCGCAGCATTTTAATTCTGTAAATAAAAGTAGTAACACTGATATTTACACTTTTGGTTTGATGCTAATTGCATTTTATTTGCCCTGTAACAGTATTCTGTACAATGCCAAAGTTGAATCTGATCTAATCAAAACCAAACGGTTCAAAATGACACCAAGCCAAATAAATCTGATCACGAGGTAAAGATGTAATTATGAACGAGGCTCGGAGCACTAGGAGGAGAAAGGGGTAAGGACAGGGCATGACCGCGGAACAACAAACAGCTTAAGCTTTCCTCTGACACCGTGTGATTCCGTGGTTAGAGGTTAGTGTTAGTCATTATAAGGAAGAATGAGCGTGATGCTGCGAGCCTTGGTGCAGAATGATGCCCACTTAAGAGAAAGTGCAGCTGTAAGCCTAAATGGAGAACCCTCATCGATTCTTGATTCCAGTCTGCAGCGCGCGACGATAACACTTGCTGGCCAATCAGCACGTTGCCAAGCGTAATTTTCGAAAATCAGACCTCAATTAATACCTCCGACCCTCTCGTCCTCTCGAAGCCCCATCACACGCATCCACCCCCCTGCTCCCACACAGCGGCAAGATTGAGTTAATTATTGAAAGGATACTTACTGGTTTACTAAATGAATTGATTTAATTGAACTGAAGATGCTCTCTCTAATGTTCTGCCGCAGGGTTCCTTTGGCCTTCAGAATCTCCACGAAGTACTAGAGTAGAGGGGGAAGAAACACAGGGAGGAGAAAATGAAATCATCCGCCGCCACTCGTACATAACTCTTCATCTTGTGTCACTTTACACACAGCACACCCTTGAGACACAGAGTCGTGGGGTGGGGGGGGGGGAGGGAGGCGGCTGCCATCAATGGCGCCTCAATTACTTTTAAAAGGTTAGGTGCATAACTAATTCAACACGACCGAAGGGCAAGAAGAGAAGAGAGAGAGAGAGAGAGAGAGAGAGAGAGTGAGAGAGAGAGGAAAAAACCTGAAGGAGAATATATAGATCCTCATAAAAGTGTGTGTGGGATTTAATAATCAGCCACTTACCTAACATAACATGCTGCAAAACAATAAGAATAATGTGGTTCACAGTGTGAGCTCTCCAGGTTCAGACACTAATCGTTATGACGCATGCTGCGTGTTTGTGTGGGTGGGTGAGCCGAGTTAAACAACACAATGGGACTCCGAATGCAGAAGCAGCTGCGGCGCTCTCGGGTCATTTTGTAATAAAACGAGCCGAGCAAATTGAATGTGCTCAAGGCCTTCGGCGGGTTCGAACGCACAGACGGAAAATTGCATGTGAAGGTGTCAAGAATCACTCATGAGGAAAGCGCAAAACTTTAGCGAGAGTTCTTTCAGAGCGAGACAGGTGTGCAACGTCTGCAACGGCCGGCTACAAAAACCAAGGGCTGACTGACGGAACAATGCGAGGCCGTTACTCGCAGCAGAGCCGCATTATCGTGTGCGGACGGCGTGCGCGTAGACGATAGTTTCTAAGCTGGTGGATCCATCCATCCATTATCTTCTGCTTTATCCTCTACTAGGGTTGCTGGGGGGGGGTTCCTCATGCCCATCCAGGGGAGAACGTTTCGGGCACTGGGCAGATACACCCAGGACAGGGCGGCAATCTATCGCTGGGCACACACTCACTTACACACGCTCTAAATGGGGCATCCATCCATCCATTATCTTCCGCTTTATCCTGTACTAGGGTCGCGGGGGGGTTCCCTATGTCCATCCAGGGAGAACGTTTTGGGCGCTGGGCAGATACACCCAGGACAGGACGCCAATCTATCGCTGACACAGATGCACACACAAACACACTCTCTAATTGGGGCATCTATCCTTCCATTATCTTCTGCTTTATCCTCTACTAAGGTCGGGGGGGAGGGGGATGTCCATCCAGGGGAGAACATTTCAGGTGCTGGGCAGATACACCCAGGACAGGACGCCAATCTATCACTGAGCACACACTCACTCACACACACACTCTATATGGGGCAATTTGGAGAATTCAACTGACCATGATCCATGTTTTTGGACTGTGGGAGGAAACCGGAGAACCTGGAGGAAACCCACGCAGACACGGGGAGCACATGGAAACTCCACCCAGATTGGGATTCGAACCGGGAATCCCTAGCGCTGAGAGGAGAACATGCTAAGCACTAAACCACCGTGCCACCTAAATGGGGCAATTTGAAGAATTCAATTGACCTCGATCCATGTTTTTGGACTGTGGGAGGAAACCGGAGAACCCGGAGGAAACCCACGCAGACACAGGGAGCACATGGAAACCACCCAGATTGGGATTCAAACCGGGAATCCCTAGCGCTGAGAGGAGAACATGCCAACCACTAAACCACCGTGCCACCTAAATGGGGCAATTTGGAGAATTCAATTGACCTCGATCCATGTTTTTGGACTGTGTGAGGAAACCGGAGAACCCGGAGGAAACCCACGCAGACACGGGGAGCACATGGAAACCACCCAGATTGGGATTCGAACCGGGAATCCCTAGCGCTGAGAGGTGAACATGCTAACCACTAAGCCACCATGCCGCCCATGCAGGTGAATCGTTTGGGATTTTTAAAGAAGCTTTTGTTTTTGTTTTTCTTCTCATAGTGGAACCTCCTGACCCGTCGCAGGTATAATGAGGCTGCATCCCGGCATGTATGAAAACTAACATACAAGCCGACGAGCACTTCATGCACCCCATACCGGGCTTAATTGCACTTCCCACCTTCATGCATATGCATCCACAATGTGCAGAAGTGCAAAGTCCATGACAGTGCATCTAATTACATTCTCCATTTGATTAAATTATGTATGTGCAATTAGCGCCAGGCGCAATTTCGATATATTTACATCGCAGTCCAAGTCCTGTTTGTGCACAGGACTATAATGTTAGTTTATAATCTATGAAGGTTGATGGTTGTAGAGGTTGGTAATCACATAAATCAGAAAGCAGCCACTTAGAAGAGATTGCTTTCATTAGACTTTGTGTTTAGTTCATTACCGGCACGAATAAAGAGCCTCAATATGAAAGACTCCATGTTTTAAATATGAACTGCAATTATTATTGTAATAAGCTCGTTTGTTAGACCAGGTGGACTAAGTAGTTAGGACTAACACGGCATACGGGTGTTCGTCGGAAGGCTGGATTTGCTAAATGCTGAACATGGAAATGCGGCACACAAAGCACGGAAGCTCTTCATACGCCTCCTGCTTATTAAACTTAATGTTTAAGTGTTAGATCTTTTTAGCTAATGAGTTTCCCAGCTGTGATTACAACAATGTCAACGTCTGTGCACAATTACCACCTGGACAGAACAACTTTTTAAGAAGGTTTTAAAACTTCAAGAGCCTGATCACAGCCATGTTAAGCAAACCGTCAGCTGCACACCATGCAGCTTGATTCAGGGTCTTTGTTAAAGTGATGTCCTCCACATTCAACCCATCCGTTCAGTGAAACACACACTGTTGAAGTGAGCACACGTGCCCGGAGTGGTGGATAGTGGTGGGGTTAGATGCCTTGCCCAAGGGTACTTCAGCCATATTTGGTGGGACCGGGAATCGAACCCGGGACTTTCAGGTTGCAAGGTTGGTTCCTTAACCACAAGCCTATGACTGCCCCAAGTTATTTTAAGTTCAAGTTATTGATTTATAGAGTGCTTTTTATAACAGTACATTGTCACAAAGCAGCTTTACAGAATCAAAGCCTTTAAACCCCCAAAGAGCAAGCCGAAGCGACAGTGGCAAGAAAAAAACCTTGGCAAGAAACCTTGGGAGGACCAAAACTCAGTGGCGGACTCATCCTCCTTGAGCGGCCGGGCAGCATCAACCGTGTAGGACAGTCATGTACAGATAGTGTTGAGATCAGGTGACCTGTATTTAACAACTGGAAAACTAAGCCCTAATTGCTAGAGTACCAACAAAAAGGTTGACAATTTTTTTTTATAACAGGTAATGCATATCTGATTTTGTACTTGGGCGGCATGGTGGCTTAGTGGTTAGCATGTTCTCCTCTCAACGCTGGGGATTCAGATTCGAATCTCAATCAGGGTGGAGTTTCCATGTTCTCCCCGTGTCTGCGAGAATTTCCACCCACAGACCAAAAAACATGGAGTCAATGTAAATTGAAAGCTCTAAATTGCCCCATATAGAGTGTGTTAGTGCTTGTGTCTGTGTGAGTGACCGTGGCCAGTGATATATTGGCATCCTGTCCTGGGTGTATCCGCCCAGCACCCGAAAAGTCATTCCTGGATGGGCATGGGGAAACCCCCCCCTCCACATGACCCTAGTAGAGGATAAAGCAGAAGATAATGTATGGATGGATCATCTATTATATATATTATTTTTTTCTGTGTTCTGATCCAGTTATTCCGTAACATCCTGTATGATCACATATACTTTGTAAATACTGAGTGATGGATGAGGGACAGAGGGACCGAGAGACTCACCGTGGTAACCAGGCTCAGTTTTTCACAGTATCTCTGTTCACTCTGCACCAGTTCTCGGCCGGTCCTCCCCCTCTGTCTCTCCCAGCGCTCCCGCTGCTCCTGAACGCTGCGGACGCCCGCAGGGAGGCAGGGACTTGGTGCAAAACTCATGACTGCTTAGCTGAAGCTCCTGTCCTCAGAACAGAAGGACTGACCTTATTCAAAAACAAGACAGTTTTTAATAATATGATTTTAATAAATGCCCCTTTGAAAGATAAAGCCTTGAAACTATTAGATAAAAGAATAAACAGTCTACATTCTACACTGACCATCGGTATCCATTACGTAAATTCATCTTTATAGATAAACAAACTCATGTTTCAATATTTAATTTCTTATTTTAGGAATCATTTTGACGATTCAAACATCATCCAAAGTTTTGATTTTCTTAATAAAGCAGATTTGTTACAGATTAATTAAAAAGACTGAATAATTAATACCGAACAATGATGCTTTTAATGACTTGAATAAGCTCTTGTTTTATTTTAACATGTTTTTTTTTCACTGAAACATGTTCCACATGCTCATCCAGGGGAGAACGTTTCCGACGCTGGGCAAATACACAAACACACACTATATGGGGCAATTTAGAGCTTTCAATTTACCTTATATCCAGGTTTAAAATTGCCCCACATAGTGTGTGTTTGTGTATCTGCCCAGCGCCGAAACGTTCTCCCCTGGATGAGTATGGGGAACCAATATATATATGGGGCAATGTACAACAGCCAAGTTAAAATTTTCACATTAATGTTAATTAATAACAATCATAAGAAGATGTGCACTGTTTCTGTGATTTCTTGTTCAAGTAAATTATTTCCAAATAATATAATCCTGATTATTTGTAGACGATAATCATAACAACAACCTAACAATAATCATACCATCAAAGCCTGTAATCGTTTTATGCTCAACCTGGAACATGTTTGTGTGTGGCGGCACGGTGGATTAGTGGTTAGCACGTTCGCCTCTCAGCACTAGGGATTCCCGGTTCGAATCCCCATCTGGGTGGAGTTTCCATGTTCTCCCCGTGTCTGCGTGGGTTTCCTCCGGGTTCTCCGGTTTCCTCCCACAGTCCAAAAACATGGATTAAGTCAATGGAATTCTCAAAAAATTGCCCCATAAAGAGTGTCTGTGTGAGTGAGTGTGTGCCCAACGATGGATTGGCGCCCTTTCCTGGGTCTATCTGCCCAGCGCCCGAGACGTTCTCCCCTGGATGGGCATGGGGAACCCCACCGCGACCCTAATAGAGGATAAAGCGGGAGATAATGAATGAATGAATGTTTGTGTGTATGTGTGTGTGTCAGTTAGGCCTTTCATCAGGGAAAGTGAGGCCTTCTAAGGTTCATAAGATCAACATAAAGTATCATAGTACATTATAGTAAATGGTTCATTGATATGAATAAAATGCATTTCAATGATTAAGAATAATATAAACATAAACTTTTAAGCATATGACCTCAATCTCTAATATATCAAACAAATTAGTCTCCATTATACATTACAACCATACAGTACGTGTACACACACACACACACACACATTATATATATATATATATATATATATATATATATATATATATATATATATATATATATATATATATATATATATATATATATATATATATATATATATATATACACACACACACACACATTGTGTATTCCTCTAAATCACAGTGGTGATACCCACCCACAGTGTGTTCAGAAAAGCAAACCATGTAATTTTTTAATAATAACAACACCAACACACAATGCAATACAAGTTCAGCACTACTTTATCCATACCTTGTATCATTTACCTCTTTTAAGATCATTCACTCCCCTATCAAACCTTTACAGGTTTCTCACCCTAAAATGCTACCAGCATCAAACACATACCGACAAGCTGGGCTTCCCTTCGTGATAAACAAACCATATGTAGGTCAGAAACTCTGCCTCCAGTGAAATCAAAGCAATGACACACATCACTACTGCACATACTTGATCTATGACCCAGCATGCTCTCTGTGTAATGCACAGTTCCTCCATCACTTTATCTCTCTCTCCTGGTCCCCCAGCTCTAGGGTGTCCTCTCAGTACAGCCTCATTAGTGTCAGTTCTAATGGAGCATCGGGGCCGGAGAGAGGGACAACACACCACTTTAACAGCAATTAACCCTTGTGCTGTCCCTGGGGAGGCTGGCATCAGCCACTTTAACATGGTAAACAAGCCACCTCCATCAGTGCAGTCAAAGAAAGGGGAGGATCAGCCTCTTGTCTTAAGAGGTCCCCCAAGATGGCAGCCGAGAGAGCACCCATTAACACCTTCCACCCACAACTTGACCGTCAACATAGGTGGAGTAGAGGGGTGCTTGCAAATGCATCGTCACCATCACCGACATCACCAACGGTAGCAACTGAGCTGAAGGTCGGTGCTGAAGATTAAACCATGTAGCTCTGTTAATGCACGAGGCAAAGGCAAAACTTTTTTTGCTTCAAATTGCATCACATCTCTTACACAGATAATTATCTAATTCTAGGGGATATTGCAGCCCAGCGAAGCCAATTAAAGGCCAGCTAATGAGGGCTGGAGAAAAAAGGGCGCACAGTAAGCAAATTATTCAAAGGGTAAGCAGAAGTAAACTCATCTCCCTCGAAATACCAGTGATGACTTTATGATACTTAATTATTAAGAACTCTCCACCTCAGGGGGGAGCTCTCCAGCATTACACAGACTCATCAACTGGATTGTAGAAATAAAATAAAAAAATAAATATATATATATATATATATATATATATATATATATATTATATATATATATATATATATATATATATATACACACACATATACATATATATATAATTTTTTTATTAAATTTCCACAATCCAGTTGATGGGTCAGTGTGTGTATATATATATATATATATATATATATATATATATATATATATATATTTCCATGACCACGTGGGTTTCCTCCAGGTTCTCCGGTTTCCTCCCACAGCCTAAAAACATGGATCAAGGTCAATTGAATTCTCCAAATTGCCCCATATAGAGTGTGTTTGTGTCTATGTGAGTGAGTGTGTGCCCAGCGATGTGTCGGCGTCCTATTCTGGGTGTGTCCGCCCAGCGCCCGAAACTTTCCGAAACTGTTAAAGCCAATAAACCAACACCCGGTAGTATAATTACCATAACTTGTAAAACAGGCTGATTGTTGGTAACTTATGGACAGACACTGGATCAGTGCATCTCTTTAGATCAGTGACTGTGTCCTGTTTAATGAAGCAGACGTGTCATGGTGTATTTCACAGAGGATCTGAATTTACTGAACAAAGACATCAAGAGTACAATAACAATAACAATAACAGGGCGGCACGGTGGCTTAGTGGTTAGCACGTTCTCCTCTCAGCGCTAGGGATTCCTGGTTCAAATCCCCATCTGGGTGGAGTTTCTATGTTCTCCCCGTGTCCGCGTGGGTTTCCTCCAGGTTCTCCGGTTTCCTCCCACAGTCCAAAATCATGGATCAAGTTAATTGATTTCTCCAAATTGCCCCATATAGAGTGTGTCTGTCTGTGTGAGTGAGTGTGTGCACAGCGACGGATTGGCGCCCTGTTCTGGGTGTATCTGCCCAGCGCCTGAAACGTTCTCCCCTGGATGGGCTTTGGGAACCCCCCCCACCACCCTAGTAGAGGATAAAGTGGAAGATAATGATTGAATGAATTAATGAATAACAATAACAATCTAATCACACAAAAAGACCAGTTTGTTTAGGGGAAATCAAAACATAATAATCAAACATAATAATAATAATAATAATAATAATCAATCAGAAAAAAACTGCACTGTATGAAACTATAAGACTGTACGTAACACCGTGTACTGAATACGCCGCTGTTCGATGCTGTGTAAACAAACAAACACGCAGCCGTTTCTTCTCATTTTACTTCTGCTGGTTCAGAGACTTAAAATATATTATTCCGTCCAGAAGCAAATTATAAAACAGAAGTCATTTTGGTTTGATTTTAGTTTAATAGATTAGATTAGTATCTCTAACCTGTTGCTGTGGATCCGTTTGAATGCAGCGCTCTTTTCCAGCTTCCGCGTTTCCGCCTTTACTCGAATTACTATTGGTTCTCGGACGAAGTGCATCTGACGTCACAGAAGGCGTCTTTAAACACTTGATTTCAAAAACATTCCTGCAACGATTTTACGAGATAGCATTTAAAAGTATTGTTTTATTTTATTATCTTAAAGTAGCAACCTATTTTTTATTGCAGTATCATTATTATTTTTTTATTTTTTTGGGGGGGAGGGGGGAAATAATGTCACGTGACTTTTCCCTGCAATTTCGCTCTCCCAACATTAGTAAAAATGACCAAGCTGTCGTTCTTCATTTATTCATTCATTATCTTCCGCTTTATCCTCTATTAGGGTCATGGGAGCGTTCCCCATGTCCATCCAGAGGAGAACATTTCGGGCACTGGGCAGATAGACCCAGGACAGGGCGCCAATCTATCACTGGGCACACACTCACTCACACAAACACACTCTATATGGGGCAATTTTGAGAATTCAATTGACTTGATCCATGTTTTTGGACTGTGGGAGGAAACCGGAGAACCCGGAGGAAACCCACGCAGACACGGGGAGAACATGGAAACTCCACCCAGATGGGGATTCATTCATTCATTATCTCCCGCTTTAACCTCTATTAGGGTCGCGGTGGGGTTCCCCATGCCCATCCAGGGGAGAACGTCTCGGGCGCTGGGCAGATAGGACCAGGACAGGGCGCCAATCCATCGCTGGGCACACACTCACTCACTCACACAGACACACTCTATATGGGGCAATTTTGAGAATTCAATTGACTTGCTCCATGTTTTTGGACTGTGGGAGGAAACCGGAGAACCCGGAGGAAACCCACGCAGACACGGGGAGAACATGGAAACTCCACCCAGATGGGGATTCGAACCGGGAATCCCTAGTGCTGAGAGGAGAACATGCTAACCACTAAGCCACCGTGCCGCCAGCTGTCGTTCTTATTACATTATATTAGTAAATTACATTAGTAATCTGTCTTATTAAGTATATTTCATTTTAAGACTGTTAAAGTGGTCGGGATGGTGGTGGATGATTATCAATCCTGCAGTGCTGACTGGTGGTGGTGTGGGGATTTTTTATTGTTATGAGTGGATCAGACACAGCAGTGTTGCTGGAGGTTTGAATGTTGTGTGCAATTGTTGTATGGCAGTTGTTGGCCTAAAGGTCCCCGGTTTGATTTCCAGTCTCAATCTCACCAAGTACTATAGATGAAGTGCCCTTGGGTAAGGCACCTAACCCTGATTGCTTACACACAGAGGAATTAGTCCTCCATGTTTATATACACTGAGTGAAGTGAGCGGTGGGCAGCCTTGTATACCGCACCCAGAAAACAATTAGGGTTAGTTTTGCTCAAGGGCACTTACCCCGTAGTACTTGGAGGGACTGGGAATCGAACCCGTGACCTTCAGGTTGCAAGGCTGGTTTCTTAACCACAAGCCTACAACCGCATCATCATACACATCACTTATAATCAGTACAGTATCGTTCATTCATTCATTTTCTTCCACTTAATCCTTTATTCGGGTCACGGGCTGGCGAGGGGGGTTCCTCATGCCCATCCAGGGGAGAACGTTTGGGGCGCTGGGCAGATACACCCAGGACGGGCGCCAATCTATCACTCGGCTCACACTCACTCACACAGACACACTCTATATGGGGGCAATTTGGAGAACTCAATTTACTCTGAATGCATGTATTTCGACTGTGGGTAACCGGAGAACTCTGAGGAAACCCACACGGACACTAGGAGAACATGGAAACTGCACCCAGATCGGGATTCGAACCCTCTGTACAGTACAGAAATGGCAAATATGTCTCGATTATTATGTCTGTCAATCTAAAAGTCAGGGGTTCGAATCCCAAGTTGGGAATCCTGATCAAAACAATATGGAGTGATTGTGATAACATAAACAAAGATGGACTGCTGTCTATAAATGTTCTACAAACTGCAGAGTGCATCTGTATGGTGAGGCAGAGGCATTGAAAAAGAAACAAGGAAACATGTAAAGAGGCTGAAGAGTATAAACATATGTTGTTGTAAAGCTGTTTTATCATAAAAAAATGTGCATTGTTTGTAAATTACTTTTTTAATGGCTTCTCAGAGGATATTTTGATCCCATTCTTTATCACCAACACCCCCATTAACCATAAAGCACAGCAGCAGGAACACTGACATCTAGTGTTGCCAGTGTGAAGGCAAGCAGTCTAACACACCATAATGTGTAACAGCCTCATTCTGCGTGTGTGCCCCCTGGATTAGATGTATACTATCAATTTATACTATAGAAATGTATGATATATAACAAGTTTCTTTTACACATATAATTGAAATGACTAACTTTGTTCATTTATCTGTTAACCTGTGTCACACACACACACACACACACACACACACACACACACACACACACACACACACACACACCCACTCACATATACAGTATATATATATATATATATATATATATATATATATATATATATATATATATATATATATATATATATATTCATTCATTATCTTCTGCTTTATCCTATATTAGGGTCGCGGGGGGGGGGGGGGGTTCCCCATGCCCAACCAGGGGAGAACGTTTCGGGCGCTGGGCAGATACACCCAGGACAGGGTGCCAATCTATCGCTGGGCACACACTCACACTCACACTCACAAACACACACACACACACACACACACACACACACTCTATATGGGGCAATTTGGAGAAATCAATTGACTTGATCCATGTTTTTGGACTGTGGGAGGAAACCGGAGAACCCGGAGGAAACCCACGCTGACACGGGGAGAACATGGAAACTCCACCCAGATTGGGAATCCCTAGTGCAGAGAGGCGAACGTGCTAACCACTAAGCCACCGTGCCGTCCTATATATGTGTGTGTGTGTGTGTGTGTGTGTGTGATCCAGGTTTGAATTCCGAACTGGGTGGAGTTTCCATGTTCTCGCCGTGTCCATGTGGGTTCCCTCCGGGTTCTCCCATTTCCTGCCACAGTCTGAAAACGTGGATTCAAGGCGAATTGGATGCTTTAAATTGCCCCTATGTTGTGTATGTGTATGTCTGTGTGACTGAATGTGTGTTCCTTCATATGTATATCGTCATATGAAATACATATAAGCTGTATAAGTATTATATATCAGTCGTTTAAATCTGATGAATTTGTGCTGTATTCAAAATCTCCATTTCTTACACCTACCCCACCTCCTCTTACCCGCTGTTAAGAAATTAAATTACTGTCACCCGACTAATGAAATGCACCTTTTTCAAGACATTCATTGTTAGTTATAATGGTATTAGTATGCTGACTACTTCGTTCTTTTTTTTTCTTGCTTTCTTTCTTTCTTTAATTGTTTGTTTATGTATGTATTTATGTAACCATGTTTCCAGAACATTTGGTATTATAATAATTGGTCCCAGAACAGACCTGTGCAAATTAGGCCCATTTTGCCTCCAGGCTATTGCGGCATGAGCAGTCAGAGACAGCACAGACAAAGGGTCCTTTTTCACCTGAGGAGAGAGGAGGAGAGGGGAAAAACTGGTACTGGCGTCGATAATCTACACAAGCAAAGCAACTCTCCCAAGGTTTTCCAGCCCTGTGGTGCATTATTCATCCCCACCATTGCCAGAGGACTCTTAATTGACCCTTGCTCTGTGCAAAAACTTCACCAGATGAAAGAATGCAATGTTTTGTAGTGCAACTTTTTCGAGTCCTCTCACTCCAGTCCAATAATATTGAATTTCGGCTTATGAATCATTCACAAGAATAAGTGAAGGTAACCCTAACCTCGAAGATTTCATAAACAGTGGTGCCGGAGCACTAGAACACATCAAATAACAATCAAAAAACAAATACCAGCTTTTTGTCACACGGCGCTTAAGGCCTTTCGATGTCTAAATCTTTGAAGGACCATCAATGGTGTAATAAAAGGGTGCCAATAGTTTGAACAAGTTAATAAGTAGCAAAGCGAGGTTGGTCTCAAGGCTTATTGTGTTATTGGACTGAACTTCTGCAGCAGATTTACAGTTCATTTAATTTTTTTGAAATGTGTATTTGTGGTGGCCTTGAGTCAATTATTTAGTCTATTTCAACTGACTAAAGTATTTTGGTAGATTAACCCAGCGCTTTTATTTTGAAGTTACTTTATCTTATCTCATTATCTTTATCCTATGCTAAGGCATAGGGTTCGGGGTCCCTATTTTCCCTATGCCCATTCAGGGGAGAACATTTCAGGCTCTGGGTAGATACACCCAGGACAGGCACCAATCCATTGATGGGCACACACACACTATATAGGGGCAATTTACATCAGTCAATTCACCTTGAATCCATGTTTTTAGACTAATCTGAGGGTGTGGTAGTTTATTGGTCAGGGTGTTTTGCTATAAGGTTTGAAAGTTGAGGGCTTATTCCCCATGTTTACTAAATTTCCAATGTAGACTCTTGAGCATGACCCTTTACCCTCAACCTCCAGCATGATGATTTATGGTTAGCATGTTCTCCTCTCAGCAATGAGAATTCAAATCCAGGTTAAAATCCCAATCTGGGTGGAGTTTCCATGTTCTCCCCGTGTCCACGTGGGTTTCCTCCGGGTTCTCCGGTTTCCTCCCACAGTCCAAAAACATGGATCAAATATATATATAGACATATAGAGTGTGTCTGTGAGTGTGAGTGTGTGCCCAGCAATAGATTGGCGCCTTGTCCTGAGTGTATCTGCCCAGCGCCCGAGACGTTCTCCCCTGGATGGGCATGGGGAACACCCCCACGACCCTAATAGAGGATAAATCGGAAAATAATGGATGGATGGATGATCTCTTATGGTGTTCTGCCGGATCTGATTGGGCCTGTGGATCCCCAGAACCCTTCGCCATGATGTAGTAGGAGAGTGATTCCATATTATTTCAGCCATATGGTATATATGCTGTATAATATATAGGGTTCTCATAGGTAGCTTAAATCAGTTAATCAATTTTGGGTTAGTCAGTTATTCTTGAGCAGCCACTGTGTCTCGGTGATGCATGCTGTTGTTTCATAGCCAATCATGGAGGCACTCAGTAAAAGACAGCGACGTACAAATCTAAAGGAGGCTGAAGAATATTACTAAACTGATGACTTTGATGAATAGTTTCGACTCTTCGTACCAAATGTAATCAATACTGTTTAGCAATTTTTTATGTGACAGTGATCTAAACATTTCTCACCACAAAAGCCATATAAAAAGGTAAACCACTGGTTTTATGGCTATGGGAATATGTTCTGGCACTTTTATTTGAGGGAGAGAACATTCAGAACATCAACTCGTCAATCACAGCGGATTGCAAGAGATTTGCCCTCACTAATTCACCATGAAGAAATCCGGTAGGGGACTAAATCCAAGTTTGATTTAAAAATGGAATATACTTATTAAATAAAGTCCTAGCATGTAGATATATGGTTTACTGTATACCATAGGGCAGCATGGTGGCTTTGAGGTTCTCAGCGCTGGAGATATAGGTTCCAAATCCGTTCCGATCTGGGTGGAGTTTCCATGTTTTCCCCGTGTCCACATGGGTTTCCTCTGGGTTCTCTGATTTCCTCCCACAGTCCAAAAACTGGGATTAAGGTCAATTGAATTCCGGAAATTGCCCCATATAGAGTGTGTTTGTGTCTGTGTGAGTGAGTGTACCCAGCAATGGACTGGCGCACTGTTTTGGGTGTTTTTGCCCTGCGCCCGAGACGTTCTCCCCTGGAAGGGCATGGGGAACCCCCCCGCGAACCTAGTAGAGGATAAAGTGGAAGATAATGGATGGATGGATGTAGGGCAGCATGGTGGCTTTGAGGTTTTCAGCGCTGGAGATCCAGATCTGGGTGGAGTTAACATGTTCTCCTTGTGTCTGCGTGGGTTTTGTCTGGGTTCTCCGGTTTTCTCCCACAGTCCAAAAACATGGATCAAGGTAAATTGAATGTTCTAAATTGCCCCATATAGAGTGTGTTTGTGTGAGTGAATGTGTGCCCAGTGATAGATTGGCGCCCTGTCCTGGGTGTATCTGCCCAGTACCGGAAATATTCTCCCCTGAATGGGCATGGGAACCTCCCCCCCCCCCCCCCCCGTGAACATAGTGTAACCAACCCCAGTGATTGGTGGCCATGAGTGGTTAGTGCAATTGTGCACAGAGAAAAACTTATATTCAGGTGTATTTTTTTCTGAAAAAAACCCCCAAAATGACATTAAAATGCGACCAATTACGTGTAAATTGCAAAAAACCTTACAAACCTGCACCGAGAAGAGGCTAGTAGTTTATAATATTGAAGTGTAAGAAAGCATTATCACGAGATACGGCATGTGGTAAGTGGGGAAATTGCTTGAGAGAGAAAATTGAAATAAATTATTAAAATTGACACACAAAAATCAATATAAAATATCTCCAACCCATGTGCACATTCTACATACCTCGCTTGTCGTGAAAACGATATCTCAAATGAGAATCTCATTACTAAAACCCAGCATCTCCACAGGGAAGCATGGAGGTGGCAGCATTATGCTGTGGGTATTTATTTAATCTGTAGAGACTAAGAAACGGGTCGGGTGTAAAAACATGGCAGTCCATTAAGAAAACAATAAAATGTCTGCAATACAGAGGTCTGGATGCTTATGAAATAAACAGATGCCAACTTTTTTAGTGTCTGACTTTACAAATGTGCTTTTGAAAACTGGAAAGCAAATCCTGAACAGACTCCAAAATCATGTAGAATGCCGTTACAGAGGAGTGAAAACTGTCGGAGGACCTGCTAGATGGAAATGTTATGACAGATTCTGTAGATGTAATGTAATGATGAACACGCCCCTATATTGTTAGCCATAGATTATACCCATCCATCCATTATCTTCCACTTGATCCTCTACTAGGGTCTTGGGGGGGTTCTCCATGCCCATCCAGAGGAGAACGTTTTGGGCGCTGGTCAGATACACCCAGGACAGGACGCCAATCTATTGCTGGGCATACACTCACTCACTCACACAGACACACTCTATATGGGGCAATTTGGAAAATTCAATTGACCTTGATCCATGTTTTTTGGCCTGTGAGAGGAAAATGGAGAACCCGGAGGAAACCCACGAGAACACAGGGAGAACATGGAAACTCCACCCAGATTGGGATTCGAACCAGTCCCTAGTGCTGAGAGGAGAACATGCTAACCACTAAACCACCATGCCACCACTGTATGAAACATTCATACATCCATTATCTTCTCCTAATTCTCTACAAGGGTCGCGGGGGGGGGGGGTTCCCAAAGCCCATCCATGGGAGAACATTTCGGGCAGATGCACCCAGGACAGGACGCCAATCTATCACTGGACACACAGAAACACACTGAAACACAGTCTATATGGGGTAATTTGGAGAATTCAATTGACCATGATCCATGTTTTTTTGGACAGTGAGAGGAAACCGGAGAATCCGGAGGACATGGAAACTCTACTCAGATCGGGATTCGAAACGGGACTCCCTAGCGCTGAGAGGAGAACATGTTAACCACTAAACCACCGTGCCACCACTGTATAAAACATCCATACATCCATTATCTTCTCTTAATTCTCTACTAGGGTCACGGGAGGGTTCCCCATGCCCATCCAGGGGAGAACGTTTCAGGTGCTGGGCAGATACACCCAGGACAGGGCGCAATCTATCACTGGACACACAGACACAGAGCAATTTGGAGAACTCAATTGACTTGATCCATGTTTTTTGGACTGTGAGAGGAAATCGGAGAACCCGGAGGAAGCCCACGTGGACAACATGGAAACTCCACTCAGATGGGGATTCGAACCGGGAATCCCCAGCGCTGAGAGGAGAACATGCCAACCACTAAGCCGTATATAAATCTGTCAAAAGGTAAACAACTCAGTTAATTACATTTCAATTCCAAGCTGTAACTCAATTTACGAAACACCAAACTGCAAGTCATTTCCGTACTAATGTTTTCAGAATGCCACGGCTTTTCAGTCATCAGGGTTTCTCTGATTGTTCTCGTGTCTTACACATTTATAGTATTTTGGGTAGTAATTGGGGTAATTAAAACAGACATATGAGGAAGAGTGTATCGTGCATTTAATATGATAGAATAACAAAAAAGCACGTCCAGGCCTTCTTTCAGTAGAATAACTTTGGAATAAAAGACAGTGTCTCATGAGGCTACATCTGTTGTAATGAGGTAGAGAAGAGATAAAAATAAGGTTGCAGTGAATTGAATTATCTGCTTGTTGTCTGTTCGCTTGGATTCGTGTTGCTAAAATCTTCGGTATTTGCACACATTATGGAACAACCACAAAACGGGTTACAGTAATCGCTCTAGACGACTTACAAATAATTATTTTTATTGTTTGCAAATGTAATTTTGCTGTGTTGGTCGTAACAAAATCGTCACAAGATATTTTTTCCGCTATGAGTAGGCACGGTAGCTGAGTGGTTACCATCTGAGTGCGTTTCCTCCGGGTTCTACGCTCAAATCTGATGCACAAATAAAAGAAAATGTAAAAAAAAAAAAAAAAAAAAAACAAATACACACATCTGATGAACAAATAAAAAAAAAATAAATAAAAATAAATACACACAGTCAAATCTGATTAACAAATAAAACTAAATAAAATTAAATAAAAATAAATACACACACTCAAATCTGATTAACAAATAAAACTAAATAAAATAAAATAAAAATAAATACACACAGTCAAATCTGATTAACAAATAAAACTAAATAAAATAAAATAAAAATAAATACACACAGTCAAATCTGATAAACAAATTAAAAAAAAATTAAATAAAAATAAATACACACACTCAAATCTGATTAACAAATAAAACAAAACAAAATAAAATGAAATGAAACTAAGGCGGCACGGTGGCTTAGTGGTTAGCACGTTGGCCTCTCAGTGCTAGGGATTCCCGGTTCGGATCCCCATCTGGGTGGAGTTTCCATGTTCTCCCCGTGTCCGCGTGGGTTTCCTCCGGGTTCTCCGGTTTCCTCCCACAGTCCAAAAACATAGATCAAGTCAATTGAGTTCCTCAAATTGCCCCATATAGAGTGTGTGTGTGTGTGTTGGTGAGTGAGTGTGTGCCCAGCGATAGATTGGCGCCCTGTCCTGGGTGTATCTGCTCAGCGCCCGAAACGTTCTCCCCTGGATGGGCATGGGGAACCCCCACGCGACCCTAATATAGGATAAAGCGGAAGATAATGAATGAATAAATGAAAATGAAACTAAATATACATGCTCAAATCTGATGAGCCAAAAAAAAAAACATAAATAAAAATATAAATAAATAAATCAAAATACACGATCAAATGTAATGAGCAGAGCAGAACCTGAATTCTATTAACGACTGAACTGAATCACTTTATCCATTGTTTTTTTTTTTAAATAGACATTTGATGATATATACCAACTGTACATTATTCTCTTGACTACCTGGCCGCACAAGGAAAAGGAAGATGAATTTATTCCCCTTGAGTCTTGGTCCTCACAAGGTTTCCTTTTTTTAAAAAGAGCTTTTCATGTCGCTGTTGCTTCAGCTTGTTCTTTGGAGGTTCAGGTTCAGAACACTGTAAAGCTGTCTAAGACTTTTAGACATTGTACATAAATGTCATCCCATCTCATTATCACCCGCTTACTAATCCTCTACTAGGTTTGCAGTATGTGTGTGTGTGTGTGTGTGGGGGGGGGGGGTTTCTCATGCCCATCCAGGATAAAACATTTAAGGTGCTGGGCAGATACACCCAGGACAGGGCTCCAATCCATCGGTGGGCACACACTCACTCACAAAGACACACACACACCCACACACACACTATAGGGGCAATTTAAAATAGGGCAATTCAGAGCAATTCCCCTGCATCTAGGTTATTGAAATGTGGGATGAAACTGGAGAATCCTAAGTACCCTGACAGACACGGAGAGAACATGGTGTACAATTTAAATGATAAAAACATTTTCTTCTTTCTTCGTGAGAAATATTCCGGTTGAAAAATGTCAGCGGTTTGGGAAGTTTAGTTCTGAGCAACCCAGAGTGCCGTTTAATGCAGAAACGAGAAAGTGAGTGAGGTGAAATTTAAATGTCATGTAATTTCATCAAAGCATACAATTACTGTAAAGTCCAGAGATAAAAAAAGATAGAAATCAATAAATTGTTTCAAATGCTTAATGTTCAGAAAAACTGTTTAGCAGACGGACAGCATTTGAAGCTCATGAATGAATATACATCCATCCATCCATTATCTCCCGCTTTATCTTCTACTAGTGTCGCAGAGGGGATTCCCCATGCCCATCCAGGGGAGAACGTTTCAGCGCTGGGCAGACACCCAGGACAGGGTGCCAATCTATCACTGGGCACACACTCACTCAGACAGACACACTCTATATGGGGCAATTTGGAGAATTCAATTGACCTTGATCCATGTTTTTGGACTGAGGGAGGAAACCGGAGAACCCGGAGGAAACCGACACGGGGAGAACATGGAAACTCCACCCAGATTGGGATTCCTTTAAGTGACAATTGGGAAAAAGTTATAGAGTACTTAACAAAAGAACAAAAGTAATAAAATTGTAATAAAAATAGAGCTCAGTGTATACAAAATAATATAAAATAGAATAAAAAACTATGGGGCCATAGTGTTGTAGTGGTTAGCATGTTTGCCTCATGATGCTGGGGATCTGGGTGGAGTTTCTTCCCAAGTGTCCGTTTCGGTTTCCTCCAGGTTCTCCAGTTTCCTCCCACGGTCCAAAAACATGGATCCAATGTGAATTGGCTGCTCCAAATTGCTCCTATCTAAATTGCCCCTATATATTACGTGTGGCAGTGTGAGTGAGTGTGCCCAACGATAGATCGGCGTCCTGTCCTGGGTGTGCCCAGCACCAAAAACGATCTCTCCTGGATGGGCATGGATGGGGAACCGTAGAGGATTAGGCGGAAGATAATGAGATAAGGTAACGAATGGCACAGACATAAAGAGCACTTTGAGGAGTTTAATGTTAAAATGTCTGCTATTAAGATGAGTATTGAGATCTCCTCTGAAATGCTGATTCGAAATCTTTCATGCTCTGACTCTATTCCCGATGGAGGGTGCATTTGATGCCTTTTTTTGATGGACGCCTGCATGTCATGCAGCTTCAGACGATTCCCATAAGCTGTGTGCAATATGCACACAAACTCAATACCCAATCATTCTCACACTTGATGGCTGAAGGGCAGCTTTAAAAAGTTCGCAATCCCTCGTCGCCAATTAGGGAAAAAAAACACTCATTGACATGCAAAAAGCCATCCTGTGGTTGTACCAGCAACAGCCGTGACAGTTTATCATTATCTACAAAAAAAAAAACCCACTTGGTTTTGCAAGCACTGTTTTTCAGTAGCCCTCCTGAACTGAAGAGTCACTTCATTTTATGTCTATTTGTTTCCATGCCATTGTGGTTTTTTCTAAAGCTTCGCACTCATTAAGTTTAAATCTGTTCAATTAATCCTTCAATTTAATACTTTTGGCTATTCATTTTCTCCATAATTGTTTTAGAATATTCTAATTTAATAAATTGTTCTTCTAGAGTATTTATTTTTATTTATTGGACAAAATGCAAGAAAAACCAAATGTGCATATGGCATCTCTATTTCTTTTTGTTTTTTGGTTCTTTCACTTTAATATTATATATTAATATTATATTTAATATTATATATATTTTTAAATATTATAATATAATATATTTTATTATATTATCTTTCACTTTATCTTCTACTAGGGTCGGGGGGGGGGGGGTTCCCAATGACCATCCAGGTGAGAACTTTTCAAGCGCTGGGCAGATACCCCAGGACAGTGTACCATTCCATCGCTGGGCACACACTCTCTCACACTCTATATGGGGCAATTTGAAGAATTCAATTTACCTTGATCCATGTTTTTGGACTGTGGGAGGAAACCGGAGAACCCGGAGGAAACCCATGTGGACACGGGGCGAACATGGAAACTCCACCCAGATTGGGATTCAAACCGGGAATCCCTAGCGCTGAGAGGAGAACTTGCTAATCACTAAGCGACCGTGCCGCCATATGTGTGTGTGTGTGTGTGTGTGTGTGTGTGTGTGTGTGTGTGTGTGAAATGAATAGGTTCAGCTTATTGTTTATCTTTTTAGTCCCCTTTACTCTGTTCTCTGATGATCAGGTATTATTAGGGTAGTGGATGATGGTACGGGGTGGCACGTGGCTTAGTGGTTTGCACTTTTGCCTCTCAGTGTTTCATGTCAAAAAACACGGATTTAAGTTAAATTGAAAGCTCTAAATTGCCCCATATAGTGTGTGATTGTGTGTATCTGTGTAGGTTAGTGTGCCCAGCGATAGATTGGCGATAGATACACTGGGTGTATCTGCCCAGCGCTCAAAACATTCTCCCCTGGATGGGCATGGGGAACCCCCCCCACCCTAGTGGAGAATGAAGTGGAGGATAATGAATGAATGAATGATGGTACAAGTGAATCAGACACCTGTTTGACCAGAGGAGAACATAAAACTCCATCCAGATCAGGATTCAAACCTAGATCTCCAGAACGTGTTAACCACTACCCCACCATGCCACCCAAATATTATTTATGTAAAGATGAATTAAGTTAAAACTCAGTAAAGCCTAATCCATTTTAAGCAGTGCTGAATGTTTGTCCTCATCACAGCACATCCAGGAGTTGCTCTGTTTACCTGAGTTCACTTTGTACTTCGGGGTAAACCAATAATTTAGTTTCTGAACGTCTGCAAGGTAACATGTAGATTACATAGTGGTTCATTTATTAAACATTCCCATAAGGCTGTCTTCAGGGATCTGCCTCATAGCTACTTATTATATTTCTACAGCATTTATTTGTGTCCAGGTTTCTAAAGCCTGAAGTAGTATCTGTACCGCTGGCTCAGAACACTTTGTCTTAATAATTCCTTATGAAACAACAGACATTAATATTAAAATTGTTTGTGCATTTCTAATGACATTTCAGAAGCTTAAGGGTTGTACACAGGGTTGTATTTGTTACCTCTGGTTACAAAAATAGTCGAACTGCACATTTACCTTTAGGTTTTTCTACACATATTCTTTGTGTGTTGATGGGAGTGTGTTGTTGGAAGAGACTCTGGTATTTCCATAAGGCTGGAATCTTTTAAAAAACACATTCATTAAATCCTAATATGTTTTTTTTGATAAGCACTGATTTCAGTCGAAAATATTACTTCTTCTCAGTGCTGGGTTCCAGGTCCCAATCTGGGTGGAGTTTCCATGTCCTCCCTGTGTCCGCGTGGGTTTCCTCCCACAGTCCAAAAACATGGATCAAGGTCAATTGGATTCTCCAAATTGCCCCATTATTGAGTGTGTTTATGTGTGTGTGTGTGTGAGTGAGTGTGTGTCTAGCAATAGATTAGCGCCCTGGAACCCCCCCGCGACCCTAGTAGAGGATAAAGCAGAAGATAATGGATGGATGGATATTACTTAGGGGTACCGTTCATAAAATTACATTTAATTATGATTTATGGACATACAATACATGCAGGATGGGATGGTGAATAAGTGGGTAACACGTTCACCTTTTAGCACTGGATAGCCAGGTTTGAGTTCCCATGTACACTTTCATGAGTCATCTGCTTTGGAATCAAGGTGAATTGGTTGTTCTAAATTGCCCCTGTGTAGTATTTATGTGTTTGTGTGAATGAGTCCTGTCCTGGGTGTATCTGCCCAGTGCCCGAAATATGGGCTCTCCCTCGGATGGGCATGGTGACACCCCCCCCCCCCCTGACCCCAAATCTCAAATCCAATCAAAGTGACGAAAATAGACAATGGAGCAGAAAGCAGGTGTGTCCAGACTTTTGACTGATTTTATTTGGGTGGTGGATGATTCCCAGCACTAAAGGGTTATTGACATGGTGGTGGTTGTTAGGTTCAGTAGTGACACTGCTGTTGTATACAAACCAAGCCAAAACACAGCACCACCATGCGGATTTTTACAGTAGTCTGGAGAATTAGCGTGATTGGTGGAGGTCCGAACCTTAATGGAAGCGGATTAAGCGGGGTAACAATGTACGCAGAGGAACAGATGGGCAGCAATCTGTGATTGCAAAACTCTAAAGTGCATCTATATGGTATACACACACACACACACACACACACACACACACACACACACACTGTATTAAGGCCAATTACAGCAGCCAATTTACCATGAATCTATGTTTTTGGACTAAGAAGAACATGGAGGAAATGCACATGGGCGTGAGGAGAACATGTGCAACATGTCCACTGATAACCACTAAGCCACCATGCCACCCATGGGTTAACATAAAGTACTACAGCTCCTCCAGCAGCTTTAACATTTTTCTTTATGTATATTCACATTAAAACATTCATCCATTATCTTCCACTTTATCCTCTGCTAGGGTTGGGGGGGTTCACCATGCCCATTCAGAGGAGAACGTTTCGGGCGCTGGGTAGATACCCAGAACAGGATGCCAAGCTATCACTGGGCACACACTCACACACACACACACACACACACACACACACACACACACACACACACACACACACACACACACAAACACACTATACTATATGGGGCAACTAAGAGCATTCAATTGAACTTGTTTAACATGTTTCCAGACTGTGGGAGGAAACCAGAGAACCCAGAGGATACCCACGTGGACACGGGGAGAACATGCAAACTCCACCCAGATTGGGATTCGAACCTGGAACCCCAGCTCTGAGAGACGAACGTGTTAACTACATTAAAACAGAAAGTATTTCTTTAAATCTCAGAAGTTTAAAAGCTTCCGTGTTCATTTTTTTAAAGATCTCCTTTAAACAAATATTTGCTCTGTTAGAACATTCCCAGAACGTCTAAAGCTGCTCACACTCAAGCCGTTGGGTAGCAGTGACGTTTTCCACAGTGTGACATAAGCACCACACACTTAATTAAGTTTTAAAGAAGGAACCATGTTTTAACGGTACCCTTTGTGCATCTTTTACCCAGAATGCAGGGCGAGATATAAGGTGCCTCTTTTTTCTAATGATCTCTCTTAAGCTTCCCTCACCACGCTGTGGCTAATTCCCCAAGTGGGCACTGTACCTTTAAACTCAGCCGAAAGCCTATTTACCAGCAAATTAAAGCCCAGCATTGGTGTGGTGCCAGATCCAGTGTATTCAGGAAGACAGGGCAATTACTTGAAAAGAACACACCTTGGGAATAGCGTTCATCTTGTGAGAGTGGGTGTGAGAATTGGGCAAGTGCTATCAAACTGCAACTCAAAGCTTGCATTGTGAAAAAAAAAGCCTCTGCAGTATGCTAAATAACGTTTCTGTTTTATTTTGTGGAAATGAAAGCACAGCCTTTAAAGTGTAGGGAATCTTTTGTGAAACAGGGGTGGAAGCCTTGCAGTTTAATTTCATCATAGGTGTTGAAGACAACATTCTAGCTTAGAATGGCCCGCTTCCAATGGGATTCCTTTGTTGATTTTATTTCAGGTGCAGATATGTAACCTCCTGAGATGCACTGGGTAATGTGAAGTGGATGGAGAAACAAACCTCACCTTCATGAGTATGAGGGGGTTTCACAGTTGCCTCAATCTTGTGTTGTTGTTTGATGCAGAAGCCTCAGATTGGGGGTATTCTTGCATCCTGGTTCAACTCTCTTAGGAACAGGCTCCTTAGAGATGGCTCCAGAATAAAAGCCTTTGGCAGAGTTTGTGGTTGCTGTGGGTATGGATAGCTGAATGTACAATATACCAGAGGTTTCTTAAAAAACATGTTTAAGATTACCAAAAGTGTTTTTTTTAAATTATTTATAATATTTACATGGTTAGAATTACATTGGATTAAACCAAATAAAATGTCCATCCAGGGGAGAACATTTCAGGCGCTGGGTAGATACACCCAGGACAGGGCACCAATCCATCATGGGGCACACACACATTTAGAGCATTCAATTGACCATGAATCCATGTTTTTGGACTGTGGCAGGAAACCGGAGAAGCATGAGGAAACCCACACGGACACGGGGAGAACATGCAAACTCCACCCAGATTGGGATTTGAACCTGGATCCCCAGCTCTAAGAGGAGAACATGCTGATGCGCTATTCATTCAGTTTGCATGGCTAATGTAGTAACCGTAACAATACTTGTACAACAATAACAATACCAATACAATGGTTAGCATGTTCGCCTCATGGATTCAAGCTAAATTGAATGCACTGAATTGCCCCATGGGTGGCACGGTGGTTAGCACGTTCACCTCTCAGCACTAGGTTGGGTTCGAATCCCAATCTGGGTGGAGTTTCCATGTTCTCCCCGTGTCCGCGTGGGTTTCCTCTGGGTTCTCTGGTTTCCTCCCACAGTCCAAAAACATGGATCAAGGTCAATTGAGTTCTTCAAATTCCCCTATATAGAGTGTGTCTGTGTGAGTGAGTGTGTGCCCAGCGATAGATTGGCACCCTGTCCTGGGGGTATCTGCCAGCCCCCAAAATGTTCTCCCCTGGATGGGCATGGGGAACCTCTCCACTCCCACAACCCTAGTAGAGGATAAAGCGAAAGATAATGAATGAATAAATGAATAAAGCTGAAAGCTTTATTTATGATTAAATGCAATTTTCCGATGACAGGTGACCAAGATGGAATCAATTAAGCTGGCAATATAGAAAATGAATTGATGAGATTAGGTAATTATAATCCTTTTATATACTTTTCGCTGACATCAGATGACATCTCAGTCCAAATACAGTAGCCGCAGTTAGTCGGGAGAAAAGAAAAGTGTGGATTCCTTTATGCTTGCATCACTGGCCTTACCATCCTTTTATCCACTTTGCTATTGACTCAAATTATATATCTGGTAACCTCCGTGCCCTCTGTTCAGATAGCTTTTGACTGTAATAAATTGCCTTCTGAGTTTGTAACTCATAAATGGCTCTTAAATCGAGATATAGAGTGGTCTGATGATGTTTTAATTGTAACTCGCAGAATGTATTAACCGTGACCTACAGGCTTTTTGTGGCAGCTTCCATTCAATATGTATGCGTGTTCCGACACTTTGGGGTTTAAAAAGGTTAATTAACCTCTGGTGGTAGACCTTTCCTTTGCACTTAACTTGGTATATGTCCTGATAGTACCATTAACCCATGCCCTAGCCTTTAAACCTGCTCTTTCGTTACCCACAAAAAAAAAAGCTATTAAAACTTCCTATTGATTTCCACCCCCCCTCTCCTACTACTGCACTTTTTCATAGCTGGTTTGCAACTTTCATTATCACGGAAGACAAATCGCTGGCCTGAATGAGACGGAAAGTGCGCAAACTGAGCTCATATTGTCAAATTGTCCAGTGGCGACGGATCGGATGATAATGGAGGCTTCATTGGCTTTAAGATGGTTTACAAGCTGAGAAGGTTGATGTGAGTAGCTAGACTTATGTTAGCCTTTGAATGGACAGAATGTAATTGGTTGAAAAGCCTCACAGGTGGCAAGGTGTTAGATGTTGTCGATGAAAAAAACAACAATAACAACAACCCGGCGTTCGAGGCGGCCTAGTAAAATGGCAACGTGGTCTTTATGAGGCGACGTCAGCCCCGACCCCGTTCGCTCTTCCTGTTCTGTCTGAAACAATAAAGCCCAATTAGCGGTGCGCTGGCTGTTTGTTCCATCACTGTGGCAACAGCATTGATTAACACTTCAGCGGTCTCCAAATTAATGAAGTAAAAGCTCCTATAAACAATCAGTTCATGGCCACATCGGTGCAGCTGTGCAGGTTTTATGACTGGAAAAAATCTTAGAAGAGATGACGGGAAGGCCGTGTCAGTCATTTTGGATTTGCATAGTCGGTTATGTTCAGAGACTGTGACGTCAGCGATTGCAAAAAGTTTCGTATCGCCAATAACACCTTCGTTTTTGTTTTGTCGTCCATTAGCGTGAGGTCAATCGCCAATCTCGCAGGTATTGCACCCCTCCAGCAGAACCTCAAAAACCATTGAATTTTTTTCTTTTAATTTATTGATCTACAATGTATTTGCACTGTGGAAAAAGAAATGGCTCTGTCACCGTAAATGGTCAGAACCTAATTAACGCTTGGCTACATAGCCAATTGTGGATTGTTCAATGCTGTTTTAGATCCATGGAAGGAACACAGGATTGTACGGCCTGTGGCTAACACCAAGCAAAAAGCAGAATTGGTCTTAAACGCAACTCTGCACATGTGCTTTTAATCATTACCGATGTGCGTTTGCACACCGGCAATGCAGTTGAAAGAATTATTAACACCTATTAATGACGTCCTCTTACCAGGGGCAAAGGAACTGCTCAGAAGTGCAAGGCTGGGATATATGCATCCATCTATTATCTTCCGCTTTATCCTCTACTAGGGTGGCGGGGGGGGGGAGAACATTTCGGGCGCTGGGCAAATACACCCTGGACAGGATGCCAATCTATCGCTGGACACACTCACTCACACAGACACACTCTATATGGGGCAATTTGGAGAATTCAATTGATCTTGATCCATGTTTTTGGACTGTGGGAGGAAACCAAAGAACCCGGAGGAAACGCACACGGACACGGGGAGAACTTGGAAACTCCACCCAGGTTGGGATTCGAACCGGGAATCCCAAGAGCTGAGAGGAGAACATGCTAACCAATAAGCCATCGTGCCGCCCCAATGCTGGGATAATCCGAAATGGAATAAAAGCTTTGTTTGGGAATCAGGGGAGAACGTTTTGGGCGCTGGGCAGATACACCCAGGACAGGGCGCCAATCTATCACTGGACACACACTCACTCACCCAGACACACTCTATATGGGGCAATTTGCTGAATCCAATTGACCTTAATCCATGTTTTTGGACTGTGGGAGGACACCGGAGAACCCGGTGGAAACCCACACGGACACGAGGAGAACTTGGAAACTCCACCCAGATTGGGATTCGAACCAGGAATCCCAAGCGCTGAGAGGAGAACATGCTAACCACTAAGCCACCGTGCCGCCCCAATGCTGGGATAATCCGGAATAAAGTAAAAGCTTTGTTTGGGAATCAAAAGTGTAGTTGGAAGTGAAAAACCGGAGGATTAGAATGCTGAGAACCCAGAAATGTAGCAATTTAAAGCTGAATGTGTAAAAAACAGTGCTAGGATACAGGCTGGAGGAACGGGGTGACAGTTGTTTGTTGCGCCGACTTGCAGATTGTGCGATCTTGCTTTGAAGGAGCCTCGCGGCTTTGCCCCACATTCAGCTTTAATCCTCAGCGTGAGCCGGTGGCAGGCCCCCCTTTTCACCGCTCATTTAGCCCAGTTAATTCAAGACACACGCCAGCCGTAACAAAGTGACAGGTGGGACGCACGGCAAGACAGCGCACTTGCAAAGGTTGACTCTCATTAGGTCTCCAAAAGCCTCACCGACAGGCACTCGCAGCCGGCGCGCCGAAAACGTGCGCCCGTCCACACCTGCATCTGCAATGACTCAGCCAGCCAGAATAGCGAAGGCACATCTTAAAAGCCAGGAAAGAAAATTGGGAACTGAGCGCAAGCGAGAACTATCTTTAAGTCTGCCCGTACTTTTAGATTCTCTCCTGACGAGAAGCAGCGGGGAGACTTCCTATCCTCAGCCGCCTAGCAGGCCTAACCCCTGTCAGGCGTATGCTGACACACTGTGCACTCCATAGCATGCATTTTATATTCTCTAATCCCAATTAAAGTCCGGGAGGAACGGAGAAGAGAAGGAATCAAAAGAGAAGCTGTCCCAGAGATGGGGTGCAGGGTGGCGGGGGTGAACCAATTATTTTGAAGGGTATTAAGTCATCAGATTTACTTTTATCTTGATTGCATTGTGGAAGTCGTGCATAATTAATGGCGGGAGCTTATTAGGAAAAGATGATTAGGCAAATTACACAGGTGTCGGATGCATTTTTCATGACGAATTTTGCCGGGACAATCCTGGATTTCCATCTGTTCTGCTCTTATCAGAATGTCACTGCAGGAGAAATTAACACGACGGCGTCAATACCCCCCAAAAAATCGTAATAAAATCCAATCGAAAGAATGAAATAAAGACTACAGGCTCTAATTAGTTCGTTATACAAAGAAGTGTTTCCTTTAGAGACCCCCAAATACTTGGGCTGTGGGAAAAGACATGCTTTTTTAAAGCTGTTTGCACCATTCACGTGAAGTCTTCATTCACTTCCAAGCATGTATTTGGCTACATGTTGGTATATAAGTAATTCGAGGTAATTTATACGTTTCTGTAATTGCAAAAAGCTGTTAATCAGGAGAAATCAATGATCTTTTTATTAACGTTTAGCCATTTTAAAGACAAATGGGTCGAAGACTCGGTGTAGCAGTCTTTTGTCATTCTGTTGTCCTAGCTATTTAAAGGGAATCAATTTTATTAAACACAGATATTGATGCTTAGGACAGGAATTGAACTCGAGTTGTTTCCCTGCAGCTTTTGAAAACCAGCTACGAACAGTATTTGTGTTACGATTGGCCGATGTCACAGCTAGAGAGGACAGAATCCAGACTGTTGAAGGTTTAAGAGTAGTTTTTAATGCAGAAGACACCGGGGGAAACACAGCCCTAGCACGCAACCGGACACAACCATAACTCAAAACGATGATCCAACAGGGAACATTGGGAAAGGCTGGGTATTTAAACATATAGGTAAGTCACATGACCAGACCTTACCTACCTTACCTAACCGGGTTAAACGGATTTACCAGGACCAAAGAAACTAATTACACAAAGTACACACAGCTGCAACAGATCAACAATAATGACAATAAGGGTCCAATAAGGGGCGCTGATGAACCGTTCCGAAGAGCCGGCAGTACCACTAGCGACCGATAGAGGGCTGATGTGACAGGCGGTCCAGACAGCTGGAAGACTCGTGGAAACCTAACAATTGGTGGGCAACCAGCCAAACCCTGATCTGTTACACTCAAAATGGTGGACGCTACACTATATTTAGTGACTTTTCAGACCCTCTTTTTAAAAAGGCGACAACTTTTTCTGGTGTTATTACACCCAGGACAGGGCACCAATCTATTATTGGGCATTCTCACTCACACACACACACACACACACACACACTATATATGGGGCAATTTGGAGAATTCCTGATTTGAATCCCAATCTGGGTGGAGTTTCCATGTTCTCCCCGTGTCCTCGTGGGTTTCTACCGGGTTCTCCGGTTGCCTCCACAGTCCAAAAACATGGATCAAGGTCAATTAAATTCTCCAAATTGCCCCGTATAGAGTTTGTATGTGTGAATGAGTGAGTGAGTGAGTGTGCCCAGCGATAGATTGGCATCCTGTCCTGGGTGTATCTGCCCAGCGCCCGGAGGAGTTGGCATCATTGTGTATCTCCCAAAATCTAGCCATCATTGTTTCAGAGATTTCTCTCACAAGCTGACCGTGACCTCCCTTCACCTCCCTTCATCCTGTCCTGAGTACCATCGTTCCCCAAAGACCACCTCAAGCACCCCCAAGCACCTCTTCTGATCATTAGAGACACAGCATTCGAGTTCTTACCTCTAGCACCTGTGCCACAAGTGACTTCTCATCAAGAATTCCTTCTCCCATTCTTGCTCTCCACCTAGAGGGGACTTATTAATGCCCAGTTGTTGATGTTCTTTCTCCATCCTGTCCCCTCCAACTACAGCATTTGTTTTGTCTCTGCCATATTCTCCGTGCCAAGAAGGCACTCTTGTTTATTCGGCATAGATATTTGTTTATACCTCGCGTCATGCCACTAACGTAGGTGGGAACGTTAAACCATCTGCCTTGCTGTATACCTCAAGGCAGAGGGGGGGGGGGTGAGTCTACCTTTCCAATTTGACGCAGTCTAGACCTCGTTTTGGTCTCTCCAAATAAGGCAGTGCTCTTAAGATGATTGCCGTGACAGATAGGTGCTGGATGATTTGACGGACTAATGAATGGCCTGACATGATGTGGAGGTGGAATTGGATGTGCTTCTCGTCCATAGCCTCTGGCTGATGGTGGCGCTGAGCTCGGTAAACAGGCCGACGCCATTTCCATTCGATTTTTTTTTTCCCTTCCCCTGCAAAGCATGAAATGAAAGCTATTTATAACCGAGATGATAATTACATTATACTTATTCCATCATGATTAGATTCCTGCTTTTTATGATACAATGTCACAGTTTTAATTAAAACGTCTCTCAGGCGCTGGGGCTGGCCAACTGGGCTGTTTGTTCATTTGCTCTCATTTGCAAAAGGGCTCTCTCTCCGATTTCCATGCTGTCACTGTCATGCTCCGCCGAAACCTGCGGATTTACTTGATAAAGATTACAGGAATTAAGATCATAATGTGAAAGTGGATCGTTGCTCCAGCATTCATAGCATATCAGCTATATTTGGCGTGCGTCTAGGCTTATTTAAACCTCCGCCATCTGTCAGTCTTTTAGTATTTACTAATTAACACGTTGGGATTTTGTTGGCCCGAAGCTCCCGATTCGCAGGTCTGGTGATTCGCAGCGGAACAGGAAGTAGTTTGCAGTATTAGGCCAAATATATTAAGTATAATATAAATATAAAAAGGCACGTACTATGTATAGGGTCGTGGGGGGGGGGGGGGGGGGCTTTCTCCATGCCTATCCAGGGGAAAACGTTTCAGGTACATTGGGCAGATACACCCAGGACAGGGCGCCAATCTATTACTGGGGACACACTCACTCACACAGACACACTCTTTATGGGGCAATTTGGAGCATTCAATTGACCTATTGAGGGGAAGAACATTACCAGCCTTTACGTCGTATGCTCCGTTTAAGACGCACCATGATGGCTATTGTTCAAATACCTCTAGGATGATGACTAAAGACCTAACCCGTGACAGACTTCAGTCAGAATCGCGAATTGCGAACTCTCAGGGTGCTTTAAGAGAGTTTTGGCTTAATGTTAGCACTGATTTAGCGACATCTTTTTAACAAGGCGACTGTAGCGACAAATCCAATGACTTTTTCTGGTGTTATTAAAAATGTTCGGAGACTCTGAGGTGAACACACACGTTCTTCAGTTACTGTCCTCAATGAGTAGCGGGTTCTGCTGTGATCCCCATTCCACAACCCTCACGGTGCTCAGCCTCACAGTCAGCGCAGACCCACACTGCAAATGACCTGCGCGTCCCCAAAGCCACCCTGACCCCGCCCCTATTTACAAAACGACATAAATATAAAAGCGTCTTTAATTTTTGGTTGAGAAAAAAAAAAAAAACCTAAATAATAAGAGTCTCTTTTAAGGTCATTTTGAGCATTCAATTGACCTATTAAGGGGAAGAACATTACCAGTGTTTATTCCTCATGCTCCGTTTAAAACGCACCATGATGGCTGTTGTTCAAATACCTCTAGGATGATGACTAAAGACCTAACCCGTGACAGACTTCAGTGGGAATCGCGAAGTGCAAACTCTCAGGGTGCTTTAAGAAAGTTTTGGCTTAATGTTAGCACTGATTCTTGCAAAAAGACCGAAATAAAGAATGTGAGAATACCCTGTAGGTAGTGTGCAGCGAGACCAAACTTAGGGCGAAGAAAGAAGTAGGCAATACTTCCTTAATTTTTAATCGCTGATATATACTCAATAATAAATCAGGGATAAATAAAAGATACTTACTTGTCTTGATTAAGGTGTGTGTATTCCCCTCCCCTGACGCCAACACACCTTTGATTCATATATCAGTGTGTGTGCAGTGCTTCTTCCTCTCGCTATTCAACATTTCCACTTTATGTAGCACACTTGAAAAGAGAACGGCTCATGGCTGGGGGGATGTTGTACAGAAATAAGCCAAAGAAACGTTTCGCCCAAGGCATTGACTCAGGGCATTGTTAGAAGCTGAGGCCACCCCGGATGCTCATTCATGTTTTATAGTAGAGAGACGATCACTTTAAATGTGTCCCACTTGAACAGAAGTGGGCATGTGGCACTGGGAGATGGTGAACAGCAGTAATTAATACCTTGTGGATATCCTATGTTTCTGCCTATCGATTAAATCATGCAAAACACTCCTAATTATAAAAACCCCCCACTGGATGCTAAGTTTCTCACTGTTGACTGCAAATGTCATGACAGGGGTGTGAAGTGACAGCACTTATCCAATTATACATATTTACCAGTTGTTTTTCTCCCAGTGTGTTGTTCATGAAGCAAAATGTCTATACTATAAATATTTAGTGATGAGACTACGTGGAGTTAAACTGGATTCATTTGATGGCTAAGAAACCAGCTTTGCGATACGCAGTGACTTTTACCTAAACGTCATGGTACTTTTATATATTTGGCGAAAGAAATGAAGTTATTCATCATGATTCATGATAAAATTAAACCAGACATTGATATAAACTACAGATAAACATCCATCCATCCTTTATCTACGGCTTTATCCTCTACTAGGGTCACGTGGGGGGGGGGGTTCCCCATACCCATCCAGGGGAGGACGTTTTGGTGCTGGACAGGGCGCCAATCTATAACTAGGTACACACACTCACATAGGGGCAATTTGGAGCATTCAATTCACCTTGTTCTCCCTGTGTCCGCATGGGTTTCCTCCGAGTTCTCTGGTTTCCTTCCACAGTCCAAAAACATGGATTCAAGATCAATTGGCTGCTCTATATTGCCCCATAAAGTGTGTGTGCCGGTCTCATTTGTCTGAAATAGAAAGACGAACTGAAAAGTAGATCAAGATCTAAAGCAAACCATAGTGTGTGGGAGAACAAACCAAATTTCCATATAAACATTAAACATTATAGAAAAATAATTTGTTAAAAAGCAAAAGGATGATGAGGGTAAATTTGTGATTAGGCATAAGGCATAGTCCTTAGTACGTTCTCCAGCGCCAGGGATCCAGGTTTGAATCCCAATCTGGGTGGAGTTTCCATGTTCTCCCCGTGTCCATGTGGGTTTCCACCGGATTCTCCAGTTTCCTCCCACAGTGCAAAAACATGGATTCAAGGTCAATTGGCTGCTCTAAATTGCCCCATAAGGTGTGTGTGCTGGTCTCATTTGTCTGAAATAGAAAGACGAACTCAGAAGAAGATAAAGATTTAAAGCAAACCATAGTGTGTGGGAGAAAAAAACCAAATTTCCATGTAAACATAGAAAAATAATTTGTAAAAAAAAGTATGATGAAGGTAACTTTTTAATAAGGCATAGTGCTTAGCACGTTCATGTTTGACTTTCCATGTTCTCCCCGTGTCCATATGGGTTTCCACTGGGGTCTCCGGTTTCCTCCCACAGCCCAAAAACATGGACTCAAGGTAAATTGGCTGCTCCAAATTGCCCCTATATAGTGTTTGTGTCTGTGTGAGTGAGTGTGTTCTCTCCTGAATGGGCATAGAGAACCCCCCCTCCCCTGCACGACCTCAGTAGAGGACTAAGCAGAAGATAATGAGAAGAGATGCATTTTATTGAGCTGTTATTGATGCCACGTCTCAGTGTTTTAGCTCCATAGGACTTGTGGCCTAATATTTAAGGACAAAATACTGCGACCAAATGCTTAAAAGCTAATTTTTAACCTGCCAGATATGCCGTGTTGGTAATAATCAGACACATTGAGGAAACTTTGATTTACAACAACATCCTCTGATTCCTATGAAGTGCAGAACCAACCCATAGTTTTATTGAAATGCCGAGTTTTAACTGCTGTCACTCAGAAGTGCATGTTGTCCCAGGGAAGACATGTGTTACCAGAGTAATAGATATTCAAGTCAGAAAAGCATAAACCCAATGAGAAAAGTAGAAAGGGTAAAGCGAGTAAGCAACACATCTGGCCTTTAAGGGGATGTTAAGGTGAGGCATGCATCGCACCTTGATGCTTGAGCACTAAAGGTTGTGCACTCTCCTCTTGACAGGGACTCAGGCAGTTTTGACAGTCCCTCAGCAAACACCCTTTATGGTGGCAAAGCAACAGACTATCGAAGCTTTTAGCTAGTGAAATACCTGACCTTTTCTTCGGAGCTCACACATGTGTAAGCTTGATGTTCGCTGGAGCTGCAGGCCTAAATCAAATCGAATGCTTTTCCCCACCCAGACCGAGTTGGATGCAATTCCAAACGACATTCTGCGCTGAATTGCAATTTAAACCCTAACGCGACCTTCTTGTCAGATGCGACCCTTTTTATTTTGCTACGAAATTATAGTTAGGCCGATATTCCGAGTTGTTAGGATGTATTGCGTTCGGCTCGGTAGAAATCAGGCTTTGTACATCATGTTATGTATTAATTGGGCTGAATATCCTACAGCGAAAGCCAAATAATACCTCCATCCATCCATCCATTATCTTCCACTTTATCCTCCCATGGTTCCCCATGCCCATCTAGAGGAAAACGTTTCAGGCACTGGGCAGGGCGCCAATCTATCTTCTCACTCACTCACTCAAACACACTCTATATGGGGCAATTGGGAGAATTCAGTTTTCCTTGATCCATGTTTTTGGACTTTGGGAGGAAACCGGAGAACCCGGAGGAAACCCACGTGGACACGGGGAGAACATGGAAACTCCACCCAGATTGGGATTCGAACCAGGAATCCCCAGTGCTGAGAGGCGAATCACTAATCCACCATGCCGCCCATGGAACATCCATCTATCCATCCATTATCTTCCACTTTATCCTCTACTAGGGTCACGGGGGGGTTCCCCATGTTCCCCATCCAGGGGAGAATCTTTCAGGCGCTGGGCAGATACACCCAGGACAGGGCACCAATCTATCACCAGGCACACATACAGACACAAACACACTTTATATGGGGCAATTTGGAGAATTCAATCGACCTTGATCAATGTCTTCGGAATGTGGGAGGAAACCGGAGAACCCGGAGGAAACCCACATGGACACTGAGAACATGGAAACTCCACCCAGATTGGGATTAGAACCGGGAATCCCTAGCACTGAGAGGTGAATCACTAAGCCATGCCCGTGGAACATTATCATAGAATTAATTAAGGTCATCATAGAATAGGAACCTATGATCATATCAAAGAATTAATTAATTAATCAAAGGAAAATGGAGGGGAGATTCAATAGCCGTTCAAATTTAGTGGCAGGGAACTAAGAAGAAAGAAAGAAAGAAAGCATCTTTCCAAATAGTAATGCTTTTACCATAAAAACCTTTGCTCCTGATTAGCTGTTCAAAAGCATCCTTTTGTAATAATAATGAAGATGCACTCTTCATAATCAAAGCCTTTCCAGGGATAAAAAAGCATTTACCAATTCATTATGGACTGAGGTATGCAGTGAAAGCTCTAAATGGAGATCAGTTCCTTCGTGTTGGAATGTCTCATTACTGAGGCTTTGAACTGAGAGGCCTGGTTCTTTGGTTTTGGACGCCACATCAGCGTAGCATTCCAGTGACTGATTGTAGTCTGGCCCCTTCATTTGAGATTGGGAAGGTAATTACCATATGAATCGCTGCTAATTAAAGTCTCGGAATATTTGAACAAAAAAAATCAATGGTATTATTAATTACTTTTTTAGTTCTACCACGTTACAAACTGTTCAGGTGGATTATTGATGTATCGAAAAAAAAGAAAACCAAAAAAAATCATACTCTTTAATGGGGGCGTTTCGATTGAAGCCCATTTTCACCACAAAGAAGACAAAATTCAGGAATTCTGACTTTCCATCCATCCATTATCTTACGCTTTATCCTCTATTAGGTTGTGGGGGGGGGTTTCCAATGCCCATCCAGGGGAGAACGTCTTGGACACCCAGGACAGGGTGCAAATCTATCACTGGACACACACTCACTCACTCACACAGACACACACACAAACACACTCTATATGGGCCAATTTAGAGAATTCAATTGACTAGATCCATGTTTTTGGACTGTGGGAGGAAACTGGAGAACCCGGAGGAAACCCACGCGGACACGGGGAGAACATGGAAACTCCACCCAGATTGGGATTCGAACCGGGAATCCCTAGCGCTGAGAGGAGAACATGCTAACCACTAAGCCACCGTGCCGCCCTCAATTACAGACTAGTCCATCTGTGTTTTTTTGTTTTTGTTAGTCCCCGGTTGGTTCTCTGTTCTCTATTGGTCAGGACCATCAGGTAGAATTTGGGTGGTGGATTGTTTATTGTCATAGATCAAGGTCAATTGAATTCTCCAAAATTGCCCCATATACAGTGTGCTTGTGTGGATGTGTGAGCGAGTGTGTGTCCAGCGATAGATTGATGCCCTGTCCTGGGTGTATCTGCCCAGCGCCCGAAACGTTCTCCCCTGGATGGGCATAGGGAACCCCCCTGCAACCCTAGTAGAGGACAAAGCTGCATCTGAATGGATGGATGGTTTGTAATTGTAAAACTACAAAGTCCATCTATATGGTAAGTGGAGGAAAAAGCAAGAAGGACGCGTGTCCAAAGGCTTGACTGCTTTGACCCAAACTCTGAGCGTGACCTATAAACAGTATATCTTATTCAACATCCCGTACATACTCATATTTTTGAGTTTCTCAACACGAGCGTCATTAGTTTTGGTTTTTTTGTAAGAGTGCACAATGTGACGAGAGAGGATTAGGAAAGGGGATGGCAGTGCACCCAATCATACATTCTTAATAGCCCAATCATGGACTTCCAGTGTTTCTACTTTTAATGACAGTCACTGCACTTTCGTTAATGAACACACATACACCTCTAAGCACCTCGGCTGCCGGCGCCATTGTGCAGGCTTTCATTAGCCTCCCACACACTGATGGAGACAATAGAGCAATTTCAAGGTAATCTTTACGGAAGGTTGGAAAACAATGGACCACCGAGAGGGAGTTCACATGCTAATAACTGGACAAACCCAGAAGCGATTAACTGTGTTGTAATCCCATTGAGTTCAGTCAAAAGGAAACAAGTGGGGACGGTTTGGAAGTGAAGTGAAGAGTGACGAGCAAAAGAAATCCAGCCACTTTGAGTACCTATAGCCAATTTCTCCACCTCCCTAAGAGACTGCGGGACTCAAGCTGTAATAATTGCAGAACATAAATAGGACCGACTAAAACCATTTTAACATGAATTCATGTTTCACATATCTTAAGCAGAGCTGACTGAACTTTACAGATTTAAACCAATCAGAGACGCTGATGTGAAGTTCATTTGGATTTCATCAGCCTTGAATTTCATCCATCCATCTTCCGCTTTATCCTCTATTAGGGTCGTGGGAAATTGCCCATGCCCATCCAGGGGAGAACGTTTCGGGCGCTGGGCAGATACACCCAGGACAGGGTGCCAATCAATTGCTGGGCACACACTCACACACACAGACACACTCTATATGGGGCAATTTGGAGAACTCAATTGACCTTGATACATGTTTTTGGACTGTGAGAGAAAACCGGAGAACCCGGAGGAAACCCATGCCAAGATAATGAGATGTAAAGAATGATATCATAGTCATTTCTGCATATGTAGTTTAAAGCTATATGTTTATTAATTTATTATCTTTCGCTTTATCCTCTATTAGGGTCACAGGGGGTTCCTCATGCCCATCCAGGGGAGAACGTTTCGGGCGCTGGGCAGATATACCCAGGACAGGGCGCCAATCTATCACTGGGCACACACTCACTCACACAGACACACTCTATATGGGGCAATTTTGGAGAATTCAATTGAGCTTGATCCATTTTTTGGACTGTGGGAGGGAAGTTTATAAATATAAACAACAATAAAACTCTTTTCTTACTTTAGAAAATGTTTTCAATAGTTTCGTGTTTCTTTTGCTTATATTTTTAGATTCAGGGCTTCATGAGGGCTTTAAATAGACACGGACTGTCCCGTCTCCGCACCAGTGACTTCCCGAAGTTTAGCTCTTGATGTGGGAAACAGTTAAATGTTTATCCAGTGATATAAATATTCTTGCATTGTCTCGCAGAAGAAGGAAATTTAATTCCACCCATAGATTTGGTATTTACTGAAATCACATGCATCTGTGATATATGAATATGTGGCCAGTCACTGTATCATATAAAGCATTCACATAAGCAGGCAGATCAATTACTAATCATCACAATGGCAATTCATAGAGTCCGAGAGGTATCGACTGAGAGTGTGTCGGCAGAACATTGCAGACTGATGGAGACATGGAACTGATGAGAAATCATAGACCATTGTTTTTCTTTTGACACGACGGAAAGCGTGGCCTCTGAATCGATGAAAGACGAAAAGTCTGATCAACGCTTATAAATTCTGTCACAATCTATACAGCAGTCATTTTGGTTGAAGGTGAATCGACCTAAGTCTGTTTTAGTTTCCAAACTCAGATATGCGCACATGTATGCCCTTAGTTGTGCTCAAGCACCTGCCCTTTTGCCCTGGACGAAAAAAGTTACCACATTAAGCCCACATTCCATCCATCCATCCATTATCTTCCGCTTTAATCTCTACTAGGGTCGGGGGGGTTCCCCATGCCCATCCAGGGGAGAACATTTCGGGCGCTGGGGAGATACACCCAGGACAGGACGCCAATCTATTGCTGGGCACACACTCACTCACACAAACACACTCTATATGGGGCAATTTGGAGAATTCAATTGATTTGATCCATGTTTTTGGACTGTGGGAGGAAACCAGAGAACCCGGAAGAAACCCACACGGACAGGGGGAGAACATGGAAACTCCACCCAGATTGGGATTCGAACCAGTAATCCCTAACGCTGAGAGGCAAACGTGCTAACCACTAAGCCACCGTGCTGCCCCAAAGCCCACATTGTTTTCTAATTACTATCCATCCATTATCTTCTGCTTTATCCTCTACTAGGGTCGTGGGGGGGTTCCCCATGCCCATCCAGGACAGGACGCCAATCTATCACTGGGCACACACTCACTCACACAGACACGCACACAAACACACTCTTTATGGGGCAATTTGGAGAATTCAATTGACTTGGTCCATGTTTTTGGACTGTGGGAGGAAACCGGAGAACCCGGAGGAAACCCACACGGACACGGGGAGAACATGGAACTTCACCCAGATTGGGATTCGAACCGGGCTGAGAGGAGAACATGCTAACCACTAAGCCACCATGCCGCCCCAAAGCCCACATTGTTTTCCAATTATTAATATTTAAAAATATAAATGACCCTCTCTAGCGACAATTCCCTCAAAAGTGTCTTGACACAGACAATATTGTGCATCTGTGTGAGTGTGTGTATCTGCCCAGCACCAGAAACGTTCTCCCCTGGATGGGCAAGAAGAACCCCCCCTGCAACCCCAGTAGAGGATTAAGTGAAGATAATGAGATGAGATGAGAGAAGTTTGTTGATTAGATAAGGAATCATTTCTGAGGGCTTTCTCCTACAGTTCAAAAACATGGATTCAAGGTGAATTCACTGCTCTAAATTTCCCCTATCCAAATGGCCCCATATGCTGTTATATGCATATGCATATGATGTGTGTGAATAGGTGAGAAATTTTTGAGAAATTTTTGTCTGTGCATATGCCTGTCTAAAATAAATATTTTTTTTATTATTTATGTACGAAGGCGGGCGGCATGGTGGCTTAGTGGTTAGCATGTTCTCCTCTCAGCACTAGGGATTTCCGGTTCGAATTCCCATCTGGCTGGAGTTTCCATGTTCTCCCCGTGTCCGCGTGGGTTTCCTCCGGGTTCTTCGATTTCCTCCCACAGTCCAAAAACATGGATCAAGTCAATTGAGTTCTCCAAATTGCCCCATATAGAATGTGTTTGTGTGTTTGTCTGTGTGAGTGAGTGTGTGCCCAGCGATAGATTGGCGCCCTGTCCTGGGTGTATCTGCCCAGCGCCCGAAACGTTCTCCCCTGGATGGGTATGGGGAACCCCCCCCCCCGCGACCCTAATAGAGGATAAAGCGGCAGATATTGAATGAACGTATGAAAGCAAAAAAATTAAAAATACCAGGTAAGGTTTGAATGTTCTCCTTATATCTATTTAAATGTCCTCTAAGATTTCCACCTATAATCCATAGATATAACTTGGAAAATATAAATGGAAAATATTAATAAGTCCCTATGTAAGAATGTTTGAGTAGGCACACGGACAAATGCATTCTTGCAGAGATGGACTGGTGGCCTGTGTAACGCCAATGAATAAATGTTTTCATTGCGTAAACTTTGCTTTTCCAAAACACTGTATGTGAAGCACTATGCATTTGATCCATTATTAAAGTATGTTTTCATTTCAAGGTTCTCACAATTTGTATGGACACATAGCTGTAAAACTCCATTAGACAATATTTAAAGTCGTCAGTCATATGGAGAAAAGGTGCTTATATTAGAATGAAGCCTACAAGGTTAGAAAAGCTATGGCGACTTGAAAACAGCCAGGGAGGTGGTTGTATTGATGGCACGGGGAAACCCGATCACCCAAGACATGAAAGAAAATAAGAGAAGCTCTGGTTATTGCCTGTGGTCATGGCTTTTTGTATCCCTCCACTGTATTCTAAACATCCATACAAGCGACAAGCATCCTGTTGGTGAAACAGCCTGGCTGCCATCCCTCAGCCTATTGACGAGATCTAAAGACGGGGGTGGAACACTGGAGTCAGGCCGTCTGTCCGCCTTATGTCCAAAAAGAGACACCCTGAATTTAATCTGAGCATGGGAGTGTGGGACAGGCAGACGTTGGCGCATGAGATCAGCTCGTCTAATAGATCCAGAGCTATACTCAAGGTGAGGGACCTGAAACTGGCACCGTGTTTTAAGCTCGGCTAATCAATGGCTCTTATGTATTGGGTCAAGCATTAGTTGCTCTTGTCTTGTCTGCCTGCAATTAAAGTAGTGGGGGGAGGGGGGGCAACGACGACGACACATCACCAAAGCATAAAAAAGTACTACAAACCCAGGCGTGTATGTCTTCTGTCCCAATGGAGTCATTTGTCTTCTACGTCTGAGTGCAAAAAGGACAGCGTTGCTTTAAGGGTGAACGCAGACATCTGCCCTATGTTCTTGTTAGCAATTTATTTTTAATGCAATGCTATTACGTTGTTTTATGGCCATTTCAAAGCCATCTCTTTGAACATGACTATCCAAAAGGCTTGTAGTCCCACTACTTCCCTCGGTAGTTGCTCCTCTGTCTGTAGAATTGGATCTCAGTTACACTTCTGGTAATGAGGCTTTATTATATGCTATTTGCATTAATAGTCATTGAGTCTGGGGTATCTTGATGAGATGCATCAAGTGCATTGCGGTCGTGATTTCGTTCTAGGCCACTGTGGGGGTAATTGGACTTGGAGAGCTAGAGAGGTTAACAGATTTTAGTGGGGTGCAGAGCAGAGGAGCCCACTGCTGGTCGGACCCCTCTTTTGAAGTCTAGGCAGTTGGCTTTCCCCTCTATCTACCTGAATGTCAACCAATTGGGACGGCGCAAGGGCTTGACATTATGTCTGCGGGTTATCATTATATGTGTGTTTCTCCCCCTTTACCTGATCGATAGACTCTCATCCGCAGTGCTGCTTCTGGGGGGAACTGTCATTGCTAGTTAGGGATTGACCAGTGGGGATCATTAGGAGTGAACCCAAGCTTGGGGGAGGCTTTGTTGCACGAGGGAGGAACGAGAGGGAGGGCAGGGCTTTCTGAAGAAGCCAAGCCTTTCTCTTTTAGCCTCCTGGACTTGCGTGACCTTTTACTTAGGGAGCAGCTGGAGCCCAGAGATATTTAATTAAATGGAGACTTAGATGTGTTTTGGAAAGAATGATGCCAAAGAGAGAGAGAGCGAGAGCGATGGAGAGGGGGGGAAAAATGAGACACAGAGTACATGGTAGATAGCGTTTGCTCGAAATGATGGAGTCCTGGGGAGAGTGTGAGGATGAGAGAGGGATGGAGAGAGTTTGCTTGACCTTCAAAGACTAATTGATAGGCTTTTTGTAGACCTTGTTTGAGATGTGCATGGTCCCTGTTGTTCGGCAGACCCTTACAACTCCTGTAGAAGTACAAAGTCAACTGCAGGTAGGGAGCCCCCAGTGGCTCACTACAATCAATAGTGAGTAGGCACGGCTAACGAGGGCTGAAGTCACTCTCCAGCTTCTGTGGGCTGCATTAACAGGCCCAGACAGACCTAATTCTATAGCCTATGCTCATTAACACAGCCAAATGCAGCCGCAGCACCACGGCGTAATTATAGAAAAGACTGCTAATGGCCAGGTCCTTCTTCACGAAATAACGACGGACGAATTAAAAAACATCACAGAAGACGCCAGAGGTAAAAGCCAAGACTTCAAACTGTGGCATGATTCCAAACAAATTGAGTGCTTGCATCACACAGCTTTCTCTTTCATACGCTTCCCATTACATCAAACTCCTACCCGAGTCTGTTCGCTGTTTTGAAGCTTCATTTTGTTATGATGTATGCAAGCTTTTTCTTTTTTTCTCGATTGTTTGATTTTCTTTTCAGGAGTAGATCATGTTTTGCAAGGCTGAAGATTCTGATACCTGGTGCATTTGGACTAGCCCTGTCAGCTGGCGGATAAAAACCCAGGACTAAAGGTCAACTTGCATTTTTCGGAAGTGAGAGAGGAAGCAGGGACAGGTCACAGACCAGACTGATAGTCTCATCTCATCTCATTATTTTCCATTACATCCTTCACTAGGGTTGCAGAGGGGTTCCTCATGCCCATCCAGTGGAGAAAACTTTGGGCACTGGGCAGATACACCCAGGACAGGGCTCTGTTACATTGCTGGGCAAACAATTACTCACACAGACACACACATACACAATATATATATAGGGGCAATTTAAATAGGGGGAATATTTACCTTAAAACCAATTTACCTTAAATCTATGTTTAATTGTGGGAGGAAACTGGAGAACCCCATGGGGACACAAGGAGAATATGGAAACTCCACCTGGATCCCCAGCTCTGAGAGGCAGAGGTACTAACAACTCCGACACCATGCAGGCAAAACTGAAAGGTAATGAGGCAATATTTGTAAACACACCTTGGATCTTCTAAGTTCTAAGTTTCTTTCCAGGTTTTTGGAGTGTGTCTATTGGAATATTTGCCTTTGTGAGCTGTGAGGTCAGGGCTCTGTGAGGGCAAGTCAAGTTCCTCCACACCAACTTTACCCACCATGGCTTGCTTAATGGACCTTGTTTTGCGTACTGAGTCACAGTTATGATATCCACCCATCCATTATATTCCACTTTGTCCTGTACTAGGTTCACGGGGGGATTCCCCATGCCCATCCAGGGGTGAACATTTTGGGCGCTGAGCAGATACCAATCAATCGCTGGGCACACTCACTCACAAAGACACACCCACAACAACACTCTATATGGGGCAATTTGGAGAATTCAATTGACCTTGATCCATGTTTTTGGACTGTGAAAGGAACCCGGAGGATAGGGGAGAACATGGAAACTCCACCCAGGTTGGGATTGAAACCGGGAATCTCTAGCGCTGAGAGGAGAACATGCTAACCACTAAGCCACCGTGCCACCCCAGTTATGATAGGTTTATCCAAATTTGACATTGTTTTGACTGATTTTTCTCGAATGGTACTCACCCATTGGTTAAGGTTCTTCATCCATCTACATGACTTCAATAGAATGAAATAATAAATGGATTCTACTTTGAAGTGTCTCATCTTTCATGTCAAACTTTTGACAGTTTTGTCTCCATATGGGTAATCTCATCAAAGTTACATTGTTATGCCTTGTTATGCATATCAAGCCTATAAATGGAAAAAAAATTCCAAATTACGCATGAACATGTGCCTCATCGCAAAAAAAAAAACTCATTGTTTTATTCATGCTGTTCTTATACTTTTCTTCAAAATGGGACACACTCTACCTAGGGACACCATCCCAGCAGACCCAGTGGATCCATGACAAACATGAATCAACATGAACTTATTAATAAAGACCTTGATATTCAAATGATGGTTGATGCTGCCAGTCAAGAGCAACCCCCACCATTGTGCACAGCCTCACCCAAATCTCCATGTTGCCATGTACTCCCATTCCTGCCACAAACTTTGGTAGCTTCAACTTTCCGAAATACGTCTGCCATCTTGTTCGAAACCTGACCTTGGGCCATCAAAGGCATGGACGCCAACTGGTTCTTCTCACCCAGCTGGAAAATTTGGCTGAGGTGAATGGTGGACACTTAATAGGGAGGCACTCCAGGGAGTCCACTGCAGCAGTATATGACTCTGTTCTTTGTAAGAGGCAATCGTTCAATGTTTAATCAAAAGGCCCGATCTGGCGTGTTGTTAAGCATTTTTGCCGAGTTCCTCTTTATTTCAAGCTCACTTCAGAAAGATCAAAACGCCTGGCTAATATGATCTGTTGCCAAGTTTGATAATGAGCCTCTAAATGAGTTTGCCCCATTAAATGTACCTCTGGATAATGAATAAACCATACCAACTAACAACTCTGATGTGGTGTGTAATTGGGTTATGAAAAGAAGGAGTCTGCTGTTGACCTAGCACTTTTCAAATAAACTTTAAACACTGTTCTATTAAAGTGGCTCGATACGTTCAATTATTCCTTTGTCAAACTAATAAGCAGATCAGGATGAACTCTATAGTGAGGCAACGAATCAGGCAGATGTTTTTTACTTGATGTATGATTGCTCTCAGTTTATGCTGCTAGAATTGACTCTTTTTAAATTACCTCTAACAAACTATCTGCATGATAATATATGTGTGTGTGTGTGTGTGTGTGTGTGTGTGTGTGTGTGTGTGTGTGTGTGTGTGTGTGTGTTCAATCCAAAAGCCAACATAACAATAGATTATAGAAAAATAGATTCAAGTCGGGCCGCACGGTGGCTTAGTGGTCAGCACGTTCTCCTCTCAGTGCTAGGGATTCCAGGTTCGAATCCCAATCTGGGTGGAGTGTCCATGTTTTCTCCGTGTCCGCGTGGGTTTCCTCTGGGTTCTCCGGTTTCCTCCCACAGTCCAAAAACATGGATTACATATATTTTCAAGGTAAACCAAATCCAAATTGCCCATATATAGTGTGTGTGTGTCTGTGTGATCGGCCTCATGTCCTGGATGTACCATGCCCGCGCCCCAAACGTTTTACCCTAGTTGGTATGTGGTACCCTAGTTACACCCCCCACCTTCTGCGACCCTTGTAGAGGATTGAGCAGGATGGATATCGAATAAAGCGGCACGGTGGCTTAGTAGTTAGCATGTTCTCCTCTCAGCACTAGGGATTCCCGTTTCGACTCCCAATCTGGGTGGAGTTTCCATGTTCTCCCCGTGTCTGCGTGGGTTTCCTCCGGGTTCTCAGGTGTCCTCCCACAGTACAAAACATGGATCAAGGTCAATTAAATTATCCAAATTGTCCTATATAGAGTGTGTCTGTGTGAGTGAGTGTGTGCCCATTGATAGGTGGGGGTATCTGCCCAGCGCCCGAAACATTCTCCCCTGGATTGGCATGGGGAACCCCACCGCGACCCTAGTAAAGGATAAAGTGGAAGATAATGGATGGTCGGATGGATGGATATTGATTAAATACAATAACATTAAATAGAATTATATATCTTATTATATCTATCTATATATATATTATATTTGGATTGCTGCCCTGTCCTGGATGTATCTGCCCACCACTCTTCAACTCAACCTCTGACTCAAATCTGATTGGTTGAAGCAACAGTTTGATCGACACTGAGTTTATGCTTTCAGGCCGTAGAACTGACTGAAGGTCTTAGGCACATTTTTTTTTACCCTAGCAACAAATGATGCTGAAGTGTGATTGGTTAAATGCTTTAATAGGAAAATACTCATCTGGAAGTAGCGTAACCGGGGGAATCGCTATGAAACGAAGCAGACAGGCAATTCAGAATGATTTGACACGGGGAGTATTCATGCACAAAATATAATTATCTGTCTGTGATTCATATCATTTTTAGATCTGCAGAGATGGCTTTGAGGGCTCTGATGGCCCGTCACTGCTATATGGTAGATTAAGAACATATATTATTTTAATATTTGGTAAATGTATGTTTTCTTTATTGCTCAAATCTAGATTTCTGGCTGATTTAAAGCCACCATATTAGTACTTTTGAACCTATGTTTCAGGTTCCCTCAATACGTTGTTGCAGACTTGTAATGTGCCTGAGGGGATTAATACAGATATGGTTGCTTGTACTAGATACAGTACAAGAACTTTTTTATGGTAATAATAGCACATTAGGAAAGACTATCCTACTAATACATCTTATTGAAATACATAAAGCTATTCTAATGGTATGCAAATGTTTTCAATCAACTGTAGGATGTTCTTCATATACTATTTGCATATAAATCACAGTTTCTAGTAGCGTCACTAGAACAGTGAAGCAGGGACAATTTATCCTCATTCGTCCAGGTTAATTAAAAGCCGCAGTCGTCACAGAGCAAGTCGCTGAGCATCGACTGAGAGAAGTAGAAATGAAAAGAATGAGTGGGGCGTTTTGCTAAACAGGAAAATGGTGCAAAGCTCTCCATGGAGTCTAATCAGAGCAGTCAGTTTCGAGTTGTGTAATTTATTTCAATTGCTTTCTGACATTTGGAGAACTGCTCCTGTAATCACTCTGCCATGGCATTCTGTCCAGTAATTATTCAATTACAAAACCTAATTGACATCCACCATTGTTTTTTTCATCTGTAATTGCATTGGGACTAAAAAGCCTCTTCACCCCTGCTTATGAAGTGATGAGTCGTTTTTGGTGGCGTGGTTCTCGTCCTGCTCGCAGAACAGCAGGAAAAATATGATTTGTGCTTGTGACAACAATTCTGAAATCGAGACCTTTAGCGTGAAACACATATAAAAGAAATCTATTTTAAAAATCTTGGTTAGAAATGAGTTCAGTCCAGGGCGAGGGTTCCAGTATCAAACATGTGAATCGATTGTTCGAAATTGCCCCATATAGTTCCATCCATCCATTATCTTCCACTTTACCCTCTATTATGGTCGGTGGGGGGGGGTTCTCCATGCCCATCCAGGGGAGAATGTCTCAGGCGCTGGGCAGATACATCCAGGACAGGGCACCAATCTATCACTGGGCATACACTCACTCACTATATGGGGCAATTTGGAGAACTCAGTTGACTTGAACCATGTTTTTGGACTGTGGGAGGAAACCGGAGAACCCGGAGGAAACCCACGTGGACACGGGGAGAACATGGAAACTCCACCCAGATGAGGATTCGAACCGGGAATCTCCAGCGCTGAGAGGAGAACATGCTAACCACTTAGCCACCATGCCGCCCTGAAAGAAACCTATTTTAAAAATTGTATTTAAGTTTGATGCCCAGCGATAGATTGGTGCCCTGTCCTGGGTGTATCTGTCCAGCGCCCGAAACGTTCTCCCCTGGATGGGCATGGGGAACCTGCCCGCGACCCTAATATAGGATAAAGCGGAAGATAATAAATGAATGAATATTTAAGTTTGAGTAATAGTTCGAAATCAGAGAAGTCCAGCATAAAGCAAACATTTTCTTTACGTTAGGTCCTCCAGCATTCCCTCGGCCTTCGCCTAGGAATGAAGCATCCAGCTTCAATCTTTCCTACATGTTGGGGGGGGGGGGGGGTTGGGGGGGTTGCTCACATGCACTTTTCGTGCACGCGGCCTCATTTTCTATTTCCTTTGATGACTAACGGGCGAAGGTTTGCAACTGCAGAAGCACTCTTGAAAATAATAAATCATGAGAGTGTCTTCCTGTGCTAATTGACATTTGACAACATCATTTGCATAATGATTCAAAACACCCTCAAGGGAGATGCTTAAGAGGAGGAAAACATTATGGATTTACTAATTAGCTATCGTCAGTTCCCCTTTTTTTTCCACCATCGCCTCCGTTAGTTTGCGCTCGGTAACTTGATCAGACAACCATAGCTTTTGCAACACTCATCATCACTTTTCAATCAGGATTATGGCTGATGCTTTCACGCAGAAGTTGCTTTTGCCTCATGGAGAAATTCATCTGAATTTAAAGTTTGCAGAGGAGCCTCCCTGTTCTGTTCTAGACTCTGAGGTTCTAATGGTTTGTCTGGGTGGAAACAACCATGTTGATTTGCTTAGCAAACCTAAGGTTGCATCTTAATTTATAATTTATTATAAATATGATATAAACACAATATCCATCCATTAGCTTCCTCTTTATCCACTTTTGAACGTCTCGGGCGCTGGGCAGATACACCCAGTACAGGGTGCCAATCCATCGCTGGGCACACACTCACTCACACAGACACACTCTATATGGGGCAATTTGGAGAACTCAATTGACTTGATCCATGTTTTTAGACTGTGGGAGGAAACCGGAGAACCCGGAGGAAACCCACGCGGACACGTGGAGAACATGGAAACTCCACCCAGATGGGGATTCGAACCACTAAGCCACCATGCCGCCCATAAACACAATATAGATGCAAAAAATATAGTGCAAAATATAATATAGAATATACAACGATAACTATAATATCCATCCATCCATTATCTTCCGCTTTATCCTCTATTAGGGTTGCAGGGGGGTTCCCCATGCCCATCCAGGGGAGAACGTTTTACGCTGGGCAGATACACCCAGGACAGGACACCAATCTATCGCTGGGCACACACTCACTCACACAGACACACTCTATATGGGGCAATTTGGAGAATTCAATTGACCTTTATCCACATTTTTGGACTGTGGGAGGAAACCGGAGAACCCGGAGGAAATCCACACGGACACGGGGAGAACATGGAAACTCCACCCAGATTGGGATTCAAATAAAATGAAATCCCTAGTGCTGAGAGGAGAACATGCTAACCACTAAGCCACCGTGCCGCCCTATGTGAACTTTTGTAGCATGTAAATGAGGTGGATGAGATGAAGGCTTTTGGTGATGAAGGTGAAGGTGACCAGTTAGGAAGCGTGCTGTGGTGTACAGTGTAATGTCTTCATGATATAGGTGGAGTTTATAAGTCTCACTACTTCAGCCATGACGCTGTTCCTCGTATATGTATGACACACATAACGTAAATACTAATAATGAAGCCACATTCCATTTCTTACATGTGTTTTCATTTCCAATGCTGCAGGTTGCAAGTTTTTGCATTTATGCAGATGCGTTCAAGGTTGTGTATTGTTTCGAGAGGCACTCAATGAGCCCATTCTACCGGTGAGGATTGTCCACTAATGGTGCCGGTCCTAATTAATTTGCTGTACTTTTCCCCCAGTAATTGTTTTGTTTAAACCAATTAAAAGAAGGTCATCTTTTCTTTCGCTTTATGCGTGAAGTGCCATTGTGTTTTTGTTTACCCGTGTTTATCATCGAGTGCCACTCATGACGCCCTGCTTCTCTCCACAGCTGCAAGAGCTTCCGCCACGGCGCCGAGTGTCTGAGCATGAACTTGTTTAATAGAGTTCATTGAATATTACAGTGCGAGAGTGAGATTTGAATATGCGCTTCCCCTGTAAGATCTCATCCTCAGTCGTGACTCACTCATGAATTATGAGGATGGAACACGGATTGTTTTTTCTTTCCTTCGCCGGGATCATTTATTCATCTATTTACAACGAGTCGGTGTAATTGGAGCAAAGTTACAAATTTGTACTTGAACTTCAAAAGAAAATCAGCTTTAACAAAGACGTCTGGTGTAATTACTACGGTTAAAAAAAGAATTATAATTAGAAGACTTCATTTTATTTGTATTAGGTCAGTGTTCTGACATAAAAAAGATAAAAATGAACACATGTGAAGTCTATGTTTATCTCTTCTCATTATCATTTGCTTAATTCTCTACAAGGGTGGGGGGGGGGGCAGTATGCCCGTCCAGTGGCGAACATCTTAGGTGCTGGCCAGATACACATAGACAAGACGCCAATCTAACAGTGGGCACACACTTCCTCACATAGACACACACATATACTTCATAGGGGCAATTTGGAGCAGCCAATTCACCTTGATTCCATGTGAAAACCCACACATACACGGACATGTGTCCCTAACTCTTCACTTACAGGTTAACCGTTTACATACTTACTAAATGTCTACTGTTACTGCGTATTGTCCGTTGCACGGTTCCCTTCCCATTACTTGAATGTTTATTGTACTGTGTATCGTCCTGTATTGTGATCCTTGTCTGTCTTTCGTCTCAAACAGTTCCAGGTGCTTATCTGACGGTTCTCAGGAGCCTATGTAACCATACACACTTTATGTTGGTTGTGTAGTAACTGATAAGTGTAGCACCTTGTTTCTGGAGAACACTGTCTCGTTCCACATACCTTATATTGTTGGAATGCCAAATAAAACACTTGAATACTTAAATACTTGTATGTTTATCCAGAATTGAAAAGTCTTAAAATTATTAGTTTAATTAGTTAGTTAAGTTGGAGTAGCCTGATCTTAGTAGTATTCTCAACTATAGAAAGTTCTAAAGTTTTCTGCCTCAAACAGTTCCAGGTGCTTATCTGACGGTAACCCACAGCTTCTCTTTTTTCATTCGCGGTAGGGACAATGATTTTCCAAATCAGCTTGTATTCTGAAATGTATGTATATTGTATATTGTGTGTGTGTGTGTGTGTGTGCTTGGTGATGGATTGGCACCCTGTCCTGGGGGTGTTGTATCTACCCAGAGCCCGAAACATTATCCCCTGGATGTGCATGTAGAACCCTCTCGCGACCCTAGTCCCTAATATTGGATTAAGAAGAAAAGAAATCATAACGCATAACATAATTTCATAACGCATAATAAACATGGTGCATGTTGCTGCGTTTTGTAATATTAATAATTTTGTAATATTAATAATTTTGTAATATTAATAATTTTGTAAGTTTAAGTTTAAGAAATGTACTTATTATTTTCCTATTATATCTATTCTATTATATATTATTTTACTAAATTCCTCCTCCTCACCCCACGTCACACAGCAAATGCAAACACAGATTCACGAACAATAAAGAATACAAAACCAAATTCCCAAGAATGAATAGCACAATAATATAATTCATCCCATTTGCTTCCATCTGTTGCCATGTACCGAAAGGGCACTCTGCCCTCATAAACAGTATTGCTGTTTGTGTATGTCTTTCAAAGCAACTATATCACTGGACTCTCTGTCGCCACCCAGAGGAGAACAAACGCACACAGTGTTTACTGGCTATCTTTTAAATGGGATTTATAATATGGAGGTCAGGTGTGTAAGAAAAGGGATCTAAGAGACTTCAGGAGAACTCCTGATAAGAGCAATATTACAGATCAGCACTGAACCCCAGTGTCACTGTCAGCAGAGCCTCCCGCAGGCACGGCACTTCACACTTTCATTTAGGTATTTCCAGATCATTCTATACATAATCCCACAGAGGATATAAATCAGAGACTCACACGAACGAGTGCTTACCTGCAGATGGCCTTGCGCTGCTTTTTATTTGTCTTTTATTACTTAGAAATAGAATCTTGAGTGGAAAAGTCAGCGTTTTTGTATTGATCGGTTTAAATTTGTTAACTCAGATAACCTCTGCATGTTAAAAAACCCAGTAAAAACTGAAGCAATCATTTAAAATAGATTAGAAATATAGAAAATTGTACAAAACACAACAGTTAACATGTATTATAACATGTAGGGGCGTATAACATGTAGGGGCGCGGTAGCTCAGTGGTTAGGGTGTTGGGCTGTCAATCTGAAGGTTGGGGGTTCAAATCCCAGGTCCACTGAAGTTACCAGTGTGGGTTCTTGAGCAAGACCCTTAACCCTCATTGCTCCAGGGATGTTGTGATTAACCCTGTGCTCACCTTGTAAGTCGCTTTGGATAAAAGCATCTGCGAATTGGCGCCCTGTCCTGGGTCTATCTGCCCAGCGCCCGAGATGCTCTCCCCTGGATGGGCATGGGGAACCCCACCGCGACCCTAACAGAGGATAAAGCGGAAGATAATGAATAAATTAATTATTATTATTATTATTATTATTAATGCTATTCTATATAACATCCTTGACACAAAGGGAACATATCTGTAGAAAGCAGAACAGCACCGCACCTTTCCTCATTCAGTCCGTACACTAAAGAAAGAAACTAGAATAACACAGAATAAGTGTTTATAGTAGAATGTGAATATAAGGCCAAGTTATTTTTGTGAGGTTGAGAAAACATGACCAATGGAAAGAGCAACCACAAGAGAGACTGTGAAATAATTTCCTGTCAAGGGCATAAAACGGCTCTCAATTGAGGTAAACATTTCTTCCTTCAGAAGCAATTTATTTTCTAACAACTACCGAAAGAAGACAACATATCTTATGTTCCTCCCCCCACCCCCCCACCCCGAATTTTCATTTTGCTATTCTCTTCCCTCCAACCCTTCCTATTCCACCAGTGGCTGTTTATTGCCACCTCCCTCTCCGGGTGCCAGAATCTTAAGACTGGCAGAGAGAAATTGCTTGGTTTGCGGGGGATTTGGATTAAGGTCAATGTAATAACGTATGATTTTGATGGGAACAGACCTGGGCAGGATCCCGTTGTTTTTTTTTTTTTCTAGCTGGTGCTTTTTTTTCTACTTCAATTAAAGAAAAAGAATTGTTGTCCGCTGACCTAAAGCGATTTTTGTCAGCAAAGCTCTGAATGGCATTCCTTCAGCTGACTGGCCTTGGTATTATTCTCAAGGGTAAGAAAACACATGTTGTATTTTGCTGCTTCAGAGTACTGGTAATGAATGCAGTCAGCCACTTACTCTTTTTTTTAACACAACACAGCCCTAAGTCCATATGATAGAACTGAATAAATCAGGATTAAATCGCCATAGGCAGGATATTAAAATGTTTTTTTACCGCTTTCTGTTCATAAGTTGCAATTCAACATCACATAACTGTGCATTCTGAACATTTTTAAGTTAGAAATAGAATAAATAGTGTTAATGATATATAATGATTTAGATCAGCTTTAGTAAGAAATGAGGGCACGGAGGTCGCTTTTTAGGAGGCCACCACCGGTCCTTAAATCTGATTGGCTGAGCTTAACTGAGCGCTTCACATTCGTATCAATGCTGATATACATTTAAAATAATGTACCATCAATGAAAATACAGATTATGAGCACTAAACCTAAACCTGCGAATTAAGAAACTGGTATCCTGTTACTCAGCAATCAATGTTTACACTAATAAACAGAATACATTCCATCACGGAAGATTAGTAACGATTTTGTTATAAATAAACACCTTGATTTTTATAACAATAATAATAATAATAATAACTTTAATTTGTATAGCGCCTTTCCTGTACCCTTATCTTCCACTTAATCCCTTGAAAAGGTCATGTGGGATTGCCCATGTCCATCCTGGGGAGAATGTTTTGGGCCCCGGAAGGAAACACCCAGGACGGAGCGCCAATCCATTACACTCCCACACACAAACAGTATATAGGGGCAATTTAGAGCAGTCACTTTACCTTGAATCTATATTTTTAGACGGAAACCGGAGAATCCAGTGAAACCGAAAACTCAGATCAAGTTTCGAATAGGGATCCCCAGCCCTGAAAGGCAGACTTGCTGACCACTATGCCACCATACTGCCTGGCTACACCCCAAAAAGGCTAATTCTTATTGTCCTGTCTTTGTGGTCACTACACTTTTACCCTTTTTAATATAAATTTTAACCCAATACAATAAATTTTAACACAATCCAAATGCTTATGACATCCTGTCTTTGTAATACTGAATGTTCACTATCAATAACGGCAGTGATGTTCTCATTTGGTGGGAATTACAGATGATCTTGTGTTTATTTTCTCTTCACACAAACCCATTCCTTCTTACAACCTGCCCAGGGATTCTTCTCCCCCTCCATCCTCACCACCACCTTTCTAGAGTATGTGTCACTCTTATCGTTTTATTTATCTGTTCGGACAAGCAGCATCCTAACAGGCAGCTGACTCGAGCCACTGTGTCTTCTTTCTTCCACTCCAGTCACACCACAGTTTCGGGGGGGAAAAAAAATCCCACTTTAACACATTAGACTTCCCATTTCACCCAGATAATTACACAATTATCCCGCTTCAATCAAAAAAAAAAAAAAAAAAAAAAAAAAAAAAAAGAAGAAAATCCATCCAGGGGTAATTGGTGGGGAGGGGAGGAAGTGGGGTAGTCACCCATATTCCAAAGCCAGCCTGCTGCAAATGGGTCTGGAGAAATGAATCCTGATAAGTGAAGCAGAAAAAAGGAGGGAAAGTAGAAAAACAGGAAAGGGGAGGAAAAAGAGATGGAGGTGCACTTATTCGATTTTAATCTTGCCACTTTGCCAGCATTTAAATAGCCTTCATGTGGTTTCTGGCTTGTGGTCCCCTCTGGAACCCTGCTATCAATAATGAAAATGAAAAATTTAAATGTCAGCATGGACTCCAAATTGAAGTGCAGGAACAGGTGCTTAGCTCCTGCTGAACCGTAATAATTTTCCCATTATTGCATCTTCATAGAGTTGTTACATGTCGCATTGTCGCCGATTCAAGCAAAGCATTCTCCTGAAAGAGAAAGCTAAGCTCACTTATGTGTGAAGGAAGAGCGGGATGATGCGAAGCGGCGCCTTTTATTTGGAAACCAATTAAGGCCCGTATCCATCATGTCTGAACGAACCTTAATAAAGGTAGTTGAATTTGAACTTAATGACATTAAAGAGGGGTAATTGGGAGGAAAAGAGCCTTTAAAGAAGAGACCCAATGAGCGAACGATGGCGACGATCGGCCCGGCTCCCTCCCCGCGCTCCGGAATCACGGGCAAAATAAGCAGGAGAGGCTGGAAATAAAATCAGCCTGAAAAGAAGATTTGCACCCGGCGCCCGAACGGCCTGATTACCATGCGTGCATGCAGGCTTCCAAATGTGCTGAGATGGTCTTTAAACAAGATTCAACATTTTTAAACCCCAGCAGACTTAATTAAGGGTGGGCCTTAGTACAAGCACAGAGATAAAGTGTGTGTGCGTGTGTGTGTGTGTGTGTGTGTGTGTGTGTGTGCACTTGTGTTTGAGATCGAGAGAAGAAGGTGGGAAGAGGGAACGTGTGGAGGAAGTTGGAGGAGGCATAAAGGCAGAAGCATGAGTGTGTTTTTGTAGATGATTCTTTATAGTGCCCATAGTAAACAACCCCCTCCAACCCAACTCAATTTTGCAAACACTCATAAATACACACCTTCATTTATTTTTGAATCTACTCATCTTAAATAAGGTCAAGGAAATGCCAAAGCCTATCCCATCACACCCTGGATTGAAGGAAGGGTAACATCACATACAGATCACCATTTCAAGGCACCATTACAAACCCTGTGTACAAATTATACACACACACACACACACACACACATATATATGTAAGTGTATATATATATATATGTATATATAATACACACAATGCATGCATGCACACACACTATGTACATATATTGTATATCTGTAAGTCTATTATATATATATATACACACACACACACACACACATATATACATATGTACATACATACACACAATGCATGCATGCGCACACAATATGTACACATTGTACATATGTAATTCTATTATATATATATATATATATATATATATATATATATATATATATATATATATATATATATATATATATGGGTACAGTACAGGGTCAGATTTAATACAGCACACGTGTATGTGTGTGTGTGTGTGTGTGTGTGTGTGTGTAAAAATCCATTAACTGTGTGTGTGTGTGTGTGTGTGTGTATGTGTGTGTAAAAAGCATTCAAACATAGACAAAAAACAATTTAGCAATTCACCAGGACAGTTCTAAAGTTCTAAGCTTGCGAAATGAAGGTCCCTGGTTTGATTCCTGGTCTCACCAAGTACTATGGTTGAAGAACACCTAACCCTATTGCCCCTGGGCGCCGTATACAAAGCTGTCCACCACTCTGGACACGTGTGCTCACTTTACTCAGTGTGTGCATATGTGTGTTTGTGTGTCACTGCAAGGATGGGTTACATGTGGAGGACAGAAACCCACAGTAGTCAAAATAGTTCACTTTATTTTTTTCAGCAAAAACATCTTATTCACTTAGTCACTTCTTTGTAGCTTTTTCTGTAACTTTCCGCTATGAAGTCTGACGTGTCCAGTGTAGAGGCATGGTCATGTGATATGTGTTTTGATATGTGTCAACCCATTTTGGAGGACGCAGTTGAGATCCGATTTCATTTTGCAGTGTGTTTGGTGGATCTACATGATTTTAAAATGTAAGAGAAGTCGGCACACAGAACAGATGCTTAGGAACCAAACCCAAAATCTCCTCGCTGTGAGGTGACAGCGCCACCGGTTGCACTGCTGTGCTGCCACATACACTGCTATAGAGTGTAAGCTAAATTGAACTCATTTTCCCATCAAATTGCTGAAATCTTAGACATTGTGCAGTCGATGGGGGGTTCTCAGTGTGGAGTTAAAACATCCCCAACTCATTTCCATATGGCTTTACATGGTTCTGAAAGATATGCATAATTACAGGGTTTGTACATAATTGCTCCAACACATTGCCTGGAAAAAGCCAAGTTTGTTCTTTTTTTAAATACTGGCTCCGAGACTTCTTTCTCTCTCTTTCTTCCATTTCCCAGCATTTCACAGCACTAACAATTAAAACAATACAGCCATCTTGGAAAGAAGCTCAACTCTCATTATCGCCTTCTCTTCTCCCCTGTCAGAACGTTTACTGCTTAAAAGAGGGCTTCGGCACCTTGGCATTGAAACACACTCTTTCATTTTTTACTTTCTTTTCTTTTTCGTTTTTTTTTTTTTTTTTGGAACCGTACTGCGTGTGTGAGTGTGTGTGTGTGAGAGAGTGTGTGTGTGTAGGGGGAAAAAAGGAAAATGTAAATAAGATGGAGTTTTGCGACGGCTCTGATCCACTCCAAGTCGCAAACGTCTGCATCTGAGGCAGTCAAAAAACGCCTTTTTCTTAAAGCCAGAGTTTTTACCCGTCTTATTCAAACTCCGAACAGATGCACTCATTGTTCGTCTAGATACCAGCGTGAACTCGACTTTGAAAAACACAAAAAGGTTTACGCGCAGGATGAACATTTGACTGAACACCTAATATGACAGCAAATCATAACAGCCCTTTATCTCGTTCCTCCAAGTAAAGAACGGCACGTGTGAGAGAGACTGGTAGTGGAATCCTAATGCAAAGTATGTTTATGTGCCCAGGAATGGTTCCTTATCAGATTTCAGTGGGCCGATGCCGCCAGGGAACACTGGGCACCAAGCTGGGATTGATCCTGGGTGGGAAAACAGAGGACCCTACTCTGTCGATAGTGCAGTTGCCCTCGGTGAGGGACTTTGATTAGAAGTAATTAACGTTCCTGATGCGGCTTCACCTGATGATTGTGTGCAACCTTTATAAGCTGTAACATCACATGCTGTGGGGAAAGAGATCCATGGAACAACAGGAGCAGAACTCTTGAAAATAACATTAAATGTAGTATTATTATCTCCAATAATGCTTCGTCTGAATTAATCCACCACTCAGTAACTATATTCATTCATTCATTATCTCCCGCTTTATCCTCTATTATGGTCGTGGTGGGGTTCCCCATGCCCATCCAGGGGAGAACGTCTCGGGCGCTGGGCAGACACACCCAGGACAGGGCGCCAATCCATCGCTGGGCACACACTCACACACTCAAACACACTCTATATAGGGCAATTTAGAGAACTCAATTAACTTGATCCATGTTTTTGGACTGTGGGAGGAAACCGGAGAACCCGGAGGAAACCCACGCGGACACGGGGAGAACATGGAAACTCCACCCAGATGGGGATTCGAACCGGGAATCCCTAGCGCTGAGAGGCGAACGTGCTAACCACTAAGCCACCGTGCCGCCCTTTTCTGTGTCTTATTTATAAAAAAAATAATTTTGGTCACAATTTTTCAAATAACCATCTGTTTAGTCTGCATGATCCCTAAGAAACTGCAGACAAGCAGCAATGGTCGTCTCGTCTGACAATCTAATTGTGAATTCTTAGTCACTTTCAACTCTTTTTAGTTCTTTAGAAATGGCTTTGTAATCTTCATGCAGTCATAGCTTCAGTAATTACTCTTCTGAAGCGCTCAGATATCTTCTTTGTTTGAGCCATGGCACTCGTCCACCAACATGTGCTGTGAAGATCAGACATCGATAGATCCCTGTTCTTTAAATAAAGCATGGTGTCTGTTCACACTTTTATCCGATTAATTGTAAATACCGGAAGCTATTTTTCACCTTTAACTGAACTGCTAATCTGTGAGGTTTGCATGTATATAATAAAACCTTGCTTCTATGACTTGTGTGAAACCATATTATGTATTAAAATAATAAGGTTTGAGTGTGTATTATTGTGAAAAAAACATAGTAATGAGGTGTTATTAGATGCCGTTACATCTTTCCCGTAATTATTCATAATAATGCACAACTTTGAGTGAATTATTGCTTTTATAAAATGGTTTTCCCATGATGAAAAAACAAGGACTGGCTTTTAAATGCATTTAAAACAAAACTATTAATAAACTGGTCTTCTGTGACGTAATCTAGTCATTTTTTTTCCGTGAACGATGATCGCTGAGTAACAGGATACAGGTTTAGTGCTCATCAGCAATCGCTTTATATTGATTGCATATTTTGATCTATGATATATGATTTAATATAATGTATAGTATATCACGCATCGATACGAATGTGGTCAGGGTTTGGCATTATTGTCATTAACTAGCCAATCAGATTTAAGGGGAACTACCCATTTTATGAAGGAAATATAAAATGTCGTAGGCTTGCAACTTGAAGGTCCCTGGTTTGTTTCCCAGTCCCACCAAGTACTATGGTTGAATTGCCCTTGGGCAAGTTACCTATACCAACTTACCCCCCCCCCTGGGTACACCCACACACACTCTATTTGGGGTAATTTGGAGAGTTCAATTGAACCTTGATCCATGTTTTTGGACTATGGGAGGAAACCAACCCACGCGGACACGGGGAGAACATGGAAACTCCACCCAGATTGGGATTCGAACCGGGAATCCCTAGCGCTGAGAGGAGAACATGCCAACCACTAAGCCACCATGCCGGCCATTTAAAATCTAATTCATTCATCCATTATCTTCCGCTTTATCCTATATTAGGGTTGTGGGGGGGTTCCCCATGCCCATCCAGAAGAGAACGTTTCGGGCGCTGGGCAGATACACCCAGGACAGGGCACCAATCTATCGATGGACACACACTCACACAAACATACCACTCTATATGGGGCAATTTGGAGAATTCAATTGCCCTTGATCCATGGACTGTGGGAGGAAACCGGAGAACCCGGAGGAAACCCACGCGGACACGGGGAGAACATGGAAACTCCACCCAGATTGGGATTCGAACCTGGAATCCCTAGTGCTGAGAGGAGAACATGCTAAGCACTAAGCCACCATGCCGGCCATTTAAATTCTAACATTTAAATTAATATTTTTAACTCTGACTCTAATAGAAAATGCAAATGACATCACAAATGAATCCTAGTACACACAGCTAATCCAAAATGATAGTCGTCATCGTAGTTTCCTCCAGTAGATAAACTAAAACAACGCTGGCCTGTTTTCTCCTTGTTAAAAAAGCATGCCATCACTTCATTTCATCCTTGTTAATAAGATTGCAAATGAGGGTATCTTAATTAAAGTTAATGCTTTCTCACTACCCTCAAGATGAGGCCTAATCTAATTACCATGCAGTGGGAAAATTACAGAAATGTTGGACTAACACCGATACGCCGCGATACTGGCATTTTAATGAATGCTGGCTGGCATGTCGACGATATAGTAAACGCTTCTTGGAACGTTTTGAGCAGCTGAAACAGTCCGCTTCGGGTTTTTTAATATTATGGTAAAGGTATTTTAGTCCCAAATTGGTCTTTTATAGGTGGCATCATCTTTTAGACCCTGACTGCAGGTGGCTTCCAAGATGTATTAATGTGGTGTGAGAATTCCATCCTTCTTGGTACAATATCCACCAGGGCTGCGATAAGAAGAAAAAAATCCTCCTTTACAAGATAAAATTACTTTCACCCATGAGAGTCAGAAAAAATGTCCAGAATGATACACTATTCATAGCGCAGGACAGCAGGTGGGGGAAAAGAAGACAGAAGTCGGTCTCTTTTTTCTATACTTTTCTTTGGTTCTCATAAAGCCCACTGCTGACCAGTGCAGAAAAGTGAGGCATCCTAATGTTTAAAAAATAACACTGTTATTGGGTACTATTGAATCCAATTGCCTGCAATGCAGGTTGTAACAGATAAGGACCTGATGGAATCTGTCTTTGCTCTATCAGAGCCAAAGTGCTCTCTGTATGAGCCAGATAGAAGTGGGACGCATTGACAATTCAAATCGGACCACAGCTTTGCAGGCAATTCACCCCGGATACAGTCGCTCTGTGCCAGCCGGACAGGTGAGATTGCATTTGGTAAACAATGCAACATTTTCACACACGGTTTAATAAAGTCAGTTCCATTTACAGGTGTATCAACCACGGGCAACGGGAAGAAGCCCAAACGCCTCTCACAAATGTAGCCAGCGACTGCAAAACAAACCGATAAGTCAGGATGCGGATTATTCCGCTTAAGTAACAGTGTGATGTTTACTTTTGGTACAACAGCCAAGCTGGAAAAATATTTTAGTATGTGGTACAGTGTCAGTTTATTAATTTAAGAAAATATTTTGAAGCTGTATTCATAAAGGTTCTCTGGTACTGCTTTAAAATGTTATTTTTGTTGGATCTTATTAAAAAATAAAGAACATTATTGCTTGTTGTATTAACGTTAAGCTAACAGTATGCTACTTAGTAAGTTCCAGAGGCCAGAACCAGACAGCAAAATTAATCTGGCCCACATCCACCATTTATATCATGGAACTTAACAGACTGTTCTTTTGGCAGATACACCCAGGACAGGTTGCCAATCTATCGCTGAGCACACACTCACTCAAACACACACACACACACTCTGTATAGGGCAATTTAGAGCATTCAATTTACCTTGAATCCATGTTTTTGGACTGTGGGATGAAACCGAAGAACCTGGAGGAAACCCATGTGGACTTGGAATATGGAAACTCCACCCAGATCGGGATTCAAACCTGAATCCCCAGCGCTATCCATCAATCCATTCATTTTCTTCTGCTTTATCCCTTACTAGGGTTGCGTGGGGGGGGGGGTTCCCCATGCCCATCCAGGGGAGAACGTTTCCGGGTGTATCTGCCCAGCGCCCGAAACGCCCCCCCCCCCCCCCCCCCCCCCCCCCCCCCCCCCCCCCCCCCCCCCCCCCCCCCCCCCCCCCCCCCCCCCCCCCCCCCCCCCCCCGGGACCCTAATAGAGGATAAAGCGGAAGATAATGGATGGATGGATGTTAAAAGTGCAAGAAATCTTTTTCCTCTATTAAAGGTGCCCACACTTTTAGTAAAAACAAGTATTCCCAAAGATGTACATTCAGGAGTGCGGATTCGTCCACAGCAGGCGAATGCAAACAAAAACTACTTAAACGAAATCTAAAGGGAATCAGGAATTCTGAACATAATGGCTGCATTTAAAAAAAAAAAAAAAAAAAAAAAAAAAAGATCCTCTTCACTGTTCGGTCTCATTCTGTATGCCGTCAGATGATATAAAAATACTAGGCGTATGAATGGAGCCCTTTGGAACACCTTATTTCCATACGCATGCCTGTATGTCAGAAGTCTGTCATGTTAAACTTCTTACCATCATATCTCCAATCCAGCAAATGTCATGTAATTCCGTCACTTAATAGCCCACATTATAGCTGAGTTTTTTTTTTTTTTGTTTAACCCAACTTAATTCAGCCTGTCAGTCTGCCGCACACTTGGGAGCTATCAGTGGAAGAAAAGCGAGCGATTTTGATGCTGAAAGAAGCGAAAGTCAAATCTGAACCGTAGTCCCACAGTTAAGCATAACAAAATCAACAGTTTGAGTTATTGTGATAAAAGACACTTGTGTACTTAACTGTCAGCAGCATTCAGGATGCCGGAGCACTGCAGGAGACGGCACTGGCAGAATAACAAAGGCTACACAGATTTGTGAGGACAGAACCCATTCTATTATGAAGCCGTGCCAAACGGGATAAGGGTATAGAATTTGGCCTGCAGGATTCGGCACGAATCTTAAACATTGGAAGAAAGTGTTTATTTAAATAGTGATAGTCGGCGAGCGACAATCAAACGTGCACCAGCGCATCTGTAGAACATGACAAAGTGAAGTTAAGACTTTGGAAATAAGTTGCTATTGTGTTGAGAGGCAAAGCTCAAAAGTTCAGCGCAAAAGAATAGGATGGGATAAAAAAAGCTGAGGCATAACAATTTTCCAAGGCGAAACACTGGCGTAGTGGTTGGCACGTCCGCTTCTATCCAGGTTTGAGTCCTGATCTGGGTGGAGTTTCAATGTTCTCCATTGTGTCCAGGTGGGAGGCCTTCCACAATCCAAAAACTTGGATTCTGGATCATGGATGGCTGCTTTAAGTTGCCCCTTTAAAAATTGCCTCTATATTGCGTGTGTGTGGGAGTGTGTGCCCAGTGATGGATTGACGCCCTGTCCCGATTTTATCTAAACAAATGCTCCAAACCCCCACATGGCCTATTGTTTCCTTGTTAAGCTTAACGATCTTCCGGCTCATCGTGACAGTACGTTATACGTATATAATATGATATTTCCAGTCCTTACATCTGATTGGCTAAGCCATTGGTTCAGCCATGACATTATTAGCAACACACAACTCTGAGCGCTTCACATCCGTGATATCAATGCGTGATATACAATAAATAATATTAAATCATGTAGCATAAATGTAAATACAAATTAATATAAACCGGAGCCGATTCGCTAAGTACTAAACCAGTACCCCGTTACTCAGCGATTCACTTTAAAAACTGGACTAGATTACATCGCGGAAGCACAGTTTATTAAGGATTTTGTTATAAATTCCTGTTTTAAAAAAATGCATTTATAAATCAAATTGTAGTTTTTTTTTTTTTTTGTTATAGTGTGTTTGTAACGTTTTATAAAAGCCATAAGGCAATGTGCATTATAGTTAATAAATGGTAGGAAAAATATATAACGGCACTCCCCTTTACATCGTGCATAACAACCTCTTTCCTGTGATTTATTTACAATAATACATGCCATTTTGTGCTTCATTGCTTTAGTATAAATGCATCTTGAAGGGATGCCATGTAAAATAAAAATTAAATGAAATTAAAAGTTAAAACTCTCCCTATTGACAGTGTGCATGGCTTTTCTGGATTTTCTCTCCTTTCTTCATTTTTTTATGTGCAGTGTTCACTAATGAAACATTCAAATCCACTAATTAGAAGGGCGTCCATATGGTTTTGTTCATGTGGTGTGAGGCGGGAAAACAAAAAAAAAAAAAAAAAAAAAACATACGCATAGAATAAAAAAATGATAAACTGTCTAAGTCCAGAGTGTTGTGTGGAAGAAGTAATGAAGCCACATTTATTGCACAAGTGTGTTTTAAAAGGTTCTATATATAAAGAAGAGGAACCACATTGGGAAAATGCCAGTGGGCTGCTCAGAACTGTTCCTAGGGCTTCAAAACTAAAGTCAGCCCTGCCCTAAGCGACATTACTCAAATACACCTGCACATACACATCTCCCATCACCACACACAGCTCAGGGTTCTAAACATTGTTTTAGCACTTTAAAAAAAAAAAAAAAAAAAAAAAAAAAAAAAGGAAAAAAAAACAACACTGTGGCAAGCCTCACTTAGCAGCTCCAAAATCTGGCTGAGGAGCTGGAAAAGTAAAAGTGGTGAATTTAAGAGATAGTTCCATTAGCTACACAATGCGAGAGTGAGAGGCATACCCATTAGACATGCAGTTTGTTTTTTGGCCATCGCCGAAGGGTTAGCAGTGACCCATAACCCAATTCCTGTCTTCAGCAGGTCTCATAATGCCCCATCCTTCATGAATCTTTAAGGCAAAGGGAGTTGGAGTTCAAGGTTCCTGCAAACCTGAGAAATAATAAGCTCCCTGATTAGTGCTACTAAGAATACCAGCAAGACTCAAAAGAAAGCCAGGTGGTGGAACTGCTGTCTGACTCATCTGTGCATTTTCGGGGGATTATACTGAAATAAAGAAAACAATGAATACATACATTTGCAGCTACTTCACCTTCACAGACACTTAGCAGCTGTAGTAGTGCTACTTGAAAGTTTGAATTAAGGGTTGCACTCTTTCATTAGGAAGGCTGTGGAGAAGAATAGGACAAGGTGAGTCCCGCTAATTCAAGTATGACATGTTGCTTTCAGATGAACAAAAACCTGGAGCATTGGCTGCTTATTAGTGAGGGGTTCGGTACAATAGTGAGTAAATGACAATTTTCAGAATTTTTGTCCATATTAAAACCACAGAACTGAACTCTCAACCTCAGAAAAGTGAAGCCACTTAAAAAAGCAGATTAAATAAAGATTCAAGTGGTGCAACAAAGTCAAGTGTTTTTAAAGCCCAAAGAAAAATAGTACGTTATTTTTTAATGTTGTCAAAGACAAACATATTCTGTTATTTAAATACAAACATTTAAAAACTGTACAAAGACAGATGGATGGAGCCAAATACTCTAAATATTATTTTATCTTTAAAAAAAATGGAAAAGTTTATAGTTACACTGTTTTGGAAGAGGGTGGAATGATGGGATAAATCCAAGATCCATGGACTCCTCGTGTCTGTGTGGGTTTCCTCCGGGTTCTCCGGTTTTCTCCCATAGTCCAAAAAGCAAGAATGCTCCAAATTACCCCCCCCCCCCACCTCTCTCTCTCTATCTATCTATATACATACATATACAGTATATATATGTGTGTGTGTGTGTGTCTATGTGGGTTTCCTCCGGGTTGTCTGGTTTTCTCCTACAGTCCAAAAAGCAAGATGGAAGAGGGTGGGATAAAGATTAGTCTGTCTAATTCTCTGGTTGGAGTTTCCATGTTCTCCTCGTGTCTGTGTGGTTTTACTCTGGGTTCTCCAGTTTCCTCCCACAGTCCAAAAAGCAAGGTTTCAAGAATGCTCCAAATTGCCCCTATATATATATATATATATATATATATATATATATGTGTGTGTGTGTGTGTGTGTATGTGCGCGTCTGTGTCTGTGTAAAAGTGCTTTTGCCCAGCGTTGGATTGGCACCCAAAATGTCCACACCTTGATGGGCATGGGGAATTTTTTAGGATTAAGCCAATGATAATAGATGAATAAATGAACGTATTGAAAAATTCCACAATTAATAGCATCACTGGTACCAGGTGAGATCAGTAAGATGCTGTATAATTAAAGATGTCGACCGAAAACCTTGTCCTTGTGCTTAACACCTCTTTCCTGTGATTTATTCATCATAATGCACACCCTTTGATGCCATATTGCTTTAATACAACACCACCACATCATACTGCAGTGCTAAGAAACATCCACCATCCAAATGATGCCTGATCTGTGATCCCTGAAAAACTAAAAAAAAAAGGGATTACAGTCTTCATTCATAGAACCATAGAACTACAAGCTGCATCTATATGATATGTGGAACTGATATAATGGACAATCAGTGGGGAAGCAAAAATGTGGAGCTGATAAAGTAGCGGGTGGGTTTATAATGCACCTCACCTGATCTGGGGCATTGGGGCACATTATTATCATTTTAAAATAATGCCTTTAATACACAACATATTAAAAATGCAGTAAGTAATAACCTGTAGCATTAATCTGCCAAGACACTAACAAGTCGTTAAGAGCGTGTGGAAGACAAGTCTTTGGCATGTAAGGTAATTGGACGTGTAACTCTGGATCCCGTGCCGTGCACCGACGTTAATTAAGAATAGTTCTGCGTTGACACTTTATTAATTTGTTTCATTTCCATGAAAAAAAAGAAATTGATGAACTGTCGTATGAGCACCACCAATTAATAGAAAGTTGAAAGAAGCAGAGGCTGTAGAAAGTGTTCTTTGTGAAACATTACTTAATTACTCCACTAATTAATCTGCAAAAAGAAAAGAAAGATGAAGACGTGAACATGAATAAAGCTCCACATGAAAACTGATGTCATATTAAAGGGATTATGGTTCTGACTGACAGAAAACCATGTTTGGGTTGATTTAGCTCCAAAAGCTTGTTAATTTTAAAGGAGAAGTTTTTAACAAGCACGGTGGCTTTGTGGTTAGCATGTTTGCCCCTCAGCGCTGGGGATCCAGGTTTGAATTCTATTTCGGGTGGAGTTTCCATGTTCTCTCTGTGTCCATGTGGGTTTCCCCTGGGTTCTCCGGTTTCCAAACAATGGACCCCATCCAGGGGAGAACCGGGCACTGGACAGATACACCCAAGACAGGATTCCAAAACAATATGACACACAGAAACATTATGGGGCAATTCAGAGCGTTCAGTTTACCTTGAATACATGTTTTTGGACTGTGGGAGGAAACCGGAGAACCTGGAGGAAACACCACTCACGTGGACACGAGGAGAACATGGAAACTCCACCCAGATTCAAACCTGGAATCCCTAGTGCTGAGAGGAGAACATGCTAACCACTAAGCCACCATGGATATCTTGAATGCTCTAAATTGCCCCATATAGAGTGTGTCTGTGTGAGTGAGTGTATGCCCAGCGATATATTGGGGCCCTGTTCTGGGTGTATCTCCCCAGCGCCCGAAACGTTCTCCCCTGGATGGACATGGGGAACCCCACCGCGACCCTAGTAGAAGATAAAGCGAAATATAATTAATAAATAAATAGGCCCTGGGTGGCATGGTGGCTTAGTGATTAGCATGTTCTCCTCTCAGCACTAGGGATTCCCGTTTCGAATCCCAATCTGGGTGGAGTTTCCATGTTCTCCCTGTGTCTGCGTGGGTTTCCTCCGGGTTCTCCGGTTTCCTCACACAGTCCAAAAACATGGATGAAGGTCAATTGAATTCTCCAAATTGCCCCATATAGAGTGTGTTTGAGTGAGTGTGTGTATGCCCAGTGATAAATTGGTGTCCTGTCCTGGGTGTATCTGCCCAGCGCCCGAAACATTCTCCCCTGGATGGGCATGGGGAACCCCCTGCAACCCTAGTCCCCATGATAGGATTAAGCAGAGGTTGAGACAAATTTAAACCTTAATATTATCTGCTGTTTAATATCTGACTGCATAATGTGATCAAACACATTTTCATATTGCAGCACACTTTTGTTGTGTTGTTGTATTTCTGCCGTCTCCCGTCTTGTTCTCCTGCTGTTGCCATGGTTTGTCTCATTTAGTCTTTTGTACACTCCCGACATAAAACCCAGTTTGATCTGCGGTTGGAATCCACCTGCCTCACACGTTTAAAGCTTTTTAAAATCATTTACTCGTTTTTTTTCTAATCTGCTTGACCTTGCTCAGGCTCATGGAGGCCAATTCCAGAGCTTGTACAGCAAAAGACAGGGAGGCACACTGGGCCCAACATCGCCCAACACTTGTTTACATTTACACCTGTGGGTATAGTTGTTTAGCATGTTCTTCCCTTAGTGCCAGGGATTCCCGGTTCGAATCCCAATCTGGGTGGAGTTTCCATGTTCTCCCCGTGTCCGCGTGGGTTTCCTCCGGGTTCTCCGGTTTCCTCTCACAGTCCAAAAACATGGATCAAGGTCAATTGAATTCTCCGAATTGCCCCATATAGAGTGTGTTAGTGTGAGTGAGTGTACCCAGCGATAGATTGACACCCTGTCCTGGGTGTATCTGCCAAGCACCCGAAACGTTCTCCACTTGATGGGCATGGGGAACGCCCCCAACCCTTGTAGAGGATAAAAAGGAAGATAATGGATGAATGAATGGATGTGGTATAGTTGTATCACCAATCAAACATAGTAAATACTGATAGATTGGCGCCCTGTCCTGGGTGTATCTGCTCAGAGCCTGAAACTTTCACCCTTGGATGGGCATGGAACCACCCCGCGACCCTAGTAGAGGATAAAGTGGAATATAATGGATTGATGGATGGATGGGGTATAGTTGTATGACCAATGACACATAGAACACATGATAGATTGACACCCTGTCATGGGTGTATCTGCCCAGTGCATGAAACGTTCTCCCCTGGATGGGCATGGGGAACCGGTGACCCTAGTAGAGGTTAAGTGGAAGATGAATGGCTGTATAACATGCAGTACATTAGCAAAAAAAAAAAAAAAATATATATATATATATATATATATATAAATAAATGTTTGCAGCAACCCACTATTTGGCCTGATATTTTGAGGTTGCCATGTTGTTCTTGAATGCATCTATTTAAAGAAGAGGCTAAATATTCAAAACACATCACAGAGCCACGGTTCCCACTGGGTTTTTTAATCCAAACGCTGTGGTATTTTGTCGAACTCACTTTTCCCGCGAAAGAACAAGAAGGGACAAACCCACTCACCCACCACACCAAGGACAAGTTAATGTGGGAAATTTCACTAATGCCTGGATGGAAGTCATTTGTTTTCCTGTTCCAGTTCCAGAGTTCCAGCTGCCATATGGGCTGATAACATCAATGGAGAAATTCAGTGCCCCTCCTCCCACTTACCCTCCCTATTTTTTTTTTTTTTTTACCCTCTCTCTCTCTATCTCCATTTTTATATTTAACATCAACCTGTCAATTAAAGAGTGAAAGGGCACGGAAGGTGAGGAAGAAAAAGAGACGGGGAGAGGCAGCCGGCAAGAAGCACCAAACTAATTAGGCAACTGTGTAATTTTAATTAGCTGTTTTGATAATTAAACTAATTAGTTCCCCTGTGTTTCCACAACGTGCCGCCGACTGAAGGCTTTTTTTCTATGGCAGCTTTAGTGCTCCACTTCGTTGGTTAATTAGTCACTTTTGCATCAGAAAGCTCTATTGATAGCCTTAATTTGCAGTTGAAATGAGAAATCTGCTGTCAATAATTTGGATAATTGCCCGCTGTTTGATTGCAAAGAACAAAAAGACGAAGGCCCCTCGGCTTCAAGCTGCAGGAAGTCTCTGGGGTTCTTTTCCTGCTTAGGTGCTGTTTTCCCATGATCTATAAATCAGAGAAAAAAAGCCCTACTGCCACCTCCAAGTATCAACATGACCCCGAGGATTTAACTAAGAGGATTGACCGGTTCAAACTCATTATCTCCTTTTTTAATTTTCACCTACTATCTCCCATCCATCCATCCACCCATCCATCCATCCATAAATGCAAATTTCCACCAATACATACCATTCCTGCTTGTTTTAGACCTTCTTTCTCCTTGTCCTGCTCACACTACAAACAGAAGGGAAGTGGGGGCTGGGGGTGTTTGTGGGGCAGAAGAGAGAAAGTTCCCGCTTTGCTTTGTAGCTAATTAGTGTCCTTGGAATTAAATGAGCAGCTCGTTGTGCACCTCCAGCTCCTGTGGCCCATGTTTGTGAATTGAATAATTGATTCCCCTCCACTAATCAGAGAGCGACATAATGAGCCAGTTTAATTAAATGGGGATCTAACCTAGCGAACACTGGGAAAATATTTGCTCGTTTACGGCTAATCACAAATAACAGACCGAAATGGGAGGGAGGGGGAGATAAAGTGTGTGCATACACATGTGCATTGAAAGAGGGGGATCCAGGGGCTGGGAAAGAGAGGTGTGGAGGAAGGAAAAAAACACTAGATTCTATTTATTTCTATTTATTTCTATTTAATTCATGGCGCAAAGATAGGAAAGCACTTTTTCGTCGGTCTATTTGGCCTTGGGCCACCACCTCACTGAAGGTCTTTTACTTATCAAAGGCTGATGTGAGGAGGACTGTTGTAGTCCTCTGTCCAGGAGGCCGGTACAGTGGTATATTGACCTGTCCTCCTTATCTCACCTTACTGATCTGCCACAGGAAGCGTAACTGATTCCGTGAGCCGCACACATCCTGCAGACCTTGAGGTGATTGGGAGGAACACTTTGTCTTCACGTTGTAGCCTTTGCAAATTGAAGCTTGCAGACCGAATGGCTTGACGTTATACATCAAGGGAACTGCTCAGTGGGTAGGTTTTAAAGTGAGTTATATATTTGAATGACATTTTGTTTTTAATTGCACCAAATGCTGGAAATTTACATGAACTACAAGAAAGTTCATGGTTGGCCTGGCCATCAACGTTGCCTCCTGTGCAATATGGATTAATGAAGCTTATATTTAGTGTTGCTAATTTCTTATAGGTAGATACACTTGGGACAGGGAGCCAATCCATTGCTATTTGGGGCATTTAATTGACCTTGATCCATGTTTTAGGACTGTGGGAGGAAACTGGAGAACCTGGAGGAAACCCACGCGGACATGAGGAGAACATGGAAACTCCACCCAGATTCGGATTCAAGCCTTGAACTCGTCTTGTCACAAAACCTGTCACAAAAGTACTTACCCTTTAATATCCTCTTCTTAAACTGGAACGTTGGAATGTATTTGACCTGCTCTTTATTTTTTGGTACAATTTTTTTCTTGGGGGCAGCACGGTGGCTTAGTGGTTGGCATGTTCTTCTCTCATTGCTAAGGATTCCTGGTTCAAATCCCAATCTGGGTGTTTCCATGTTCTTCCTGTGTTCCTCCAGGTTCTCCTGTTTCCTCCCACAGTCTGAAAACATGGATCAAGGTCAATTGAATTCTCCAAATTGCCCCATATAGAGTGTGTCTGTGTAAGTGAGTGTGTGCCCAGTGATCGATTGGCACCCTGTTCTCCCCTGGATGGGCATTGGGGACCATATGGCGACATGGCGACCATAGTAGAGGACAAAGAGGAAGTTAATGGATGGAATAATTTTCTTGGGAAAAAAAACAATCAACGATGACTACATAAACTACACAATAAAACCCAATGGGACGGGTATACATGTCAATGTAAAGCACTTGTATTTCATCTCTTAAGCTTACTACTCTACGACAGTCGCGGGGACGGGTTCCCCATGCCCATCCAGGTAAGAATGTTTATGTTATGTCTTCATGTTAACATTAGGCACCAAACACAGCTGTCCCCAGATCTGTAGTTTGCCATGTGGGTTGTTTGCGAAAGCCGACCTAGGTTGACATTTGGGCTGGTTGATATTCAAAGCTCAGTTATCGGCGTCATGATCAGCAAAAAAAAAATCACTCACAGATCCTCTAATAAAACAGGTCAGGTTCTGAAATTCAATAGAACCGTGTCATGTGTGACAGACGGCCACCATGAAACATATAAGGATATGTAAGGTGCATGTCTTGAGCCTACCTTGCCGCACCCAACCCCCTATGAAAAATAAAATACTGCATTGAAATTCCACAGCATAGGAAAGAAAGCAAGGTGCTAAGACTTTGAAGCACTGGCCTGTCAGTCTTTTTGTGTTTGCGTGACTGTGTGTATGCAGGAGATGAGTGATAGAGCTCTATTTCCTAGGCCTCTCTCGCTCTCTCTCTCTTTCTCTCTCTTCCACAGGCCCCTCCACTCTCCCTCTCTTCCTGCCGCTGCTGCCTTTCCCAAGAGTCTGGGCAACGCAGCAGCACAGGTTTTGAAAAAGTTGGGTTTGTGGACTTTGAAAAGGAAAACATCCCTTGCTTTTGAACTCACCAACAGAAAACGCACACCTCGCCCACACCTCAGCTGTGTCTGAGGGAATGAAGACGAGCCAGAAGTGCAAAGGGAAGAGGGAGGGGAGGAAAAAAAAAAGCAAACACCAACATGCAGCATTGGCCTGAACGTGTTTTTCTTGCGTACACTTTGTAAAGTAGGTTTGAAATTTACAACAGTGTTCCCAAGAGGAACACCGTCTCCTTATGCATTTCTGCATTTCACAATCCTCAAAATCTCACGCTGGCGTTTATCAATCGCTGCAGAAAATAAAAAAGCCCAAAGAATCAACCCCTCTGACTTGTTTTGGAAGAAAAATTATGAATATGGTTATGCATATTGATGTTTCGTTGAAGATCCGGTCGCAAACAATGGCAGAAATTCCAAATCGATGAAAACTCGATGAGGCACCTACAGGTATTTCCATTAAAATGTAATTAAAACCGGTTCCCGGTTCCTGGTTCGAATCCCAATCTGGGTGGAGTTTCCATGTTCTCCCCGTGTCTCCGTGGGTCTCCTCCGGGTTCTCTGGTTTCCTTCCACAGTCCAAAAACATGGATCACGTCAATTGAATTTTCAAAATTGCCCCATATAGAATGTGTTTGTGTGAGTGAGTGTGCCCAGCAATAGATTGGCACCCTGTCCTGGGTGTATCTGCCCAGCACCCGAAACGTTCTCCCCTGGATGGGCATGGGGAACCCCACCGCGAGCCTAATATAGGATAAAGTGGAAGATAATGGATGGATAATTAATCCTCAGAATAAATGTAGTGTTTATTTAATCGTTTCCATTTTTGTGCCATGATGGAACTTATCCATACAAGCGGTCGATTTTAGTGTTCTTAATGCCGCTCTCATTTTTTTTTTTTTATATAATTTTCTAAATCAAATATACAATGGATTGTATCTTTCGTCTTTTTCTTTGTTTTGGCTGTTGGCTCTGGAAACTTTTTTTTTGGTTCTATAATGGCGCTAAAAGAAAATTCATCAATCCACCCATCCATTATCTTTCGCATAATCCTCCCCATAATCCCCATAATACTGGAGTTGCGGGGGGTTCCCCATGCCCATCCAGGGGAGAATGTTTGGGGCGCTTGGCAGATACACCTAGGACAGGGTGCCAATCTATCGCTGGGCACACACTCACTCACACAGACACACTCTATATGAGGCAATTTGGAGAATTCAATTGACCTTGATCCATGTTTTTGGACTGTGGGAGGAAACCGGAGAACCTGGAGGAAACCCACACGGACACAAGGAGAAATGGAAACTCCACCCAGTTTGGGATTTGAACCAGGAATCCCTAGAGCTGAGAGGAGAACATGCTAACCACTAAGCCACCATGCCGGGGCAATGAGATTTGCATACGTCAGGTAAGCACAGCAATGAAATCCGAAGCAACTGACGAAAACAGAGACGTATGTCATTTTCGCGGAGAAAATCGATTAACACTGAATTATCCAGAGTCCACAAAAACAGAGGTCCCACTGTATTTCCATTAATAGTAGCCTACATGATGTATTGTATATCGTACATTGATGTGAATGAGAAGCGGTTAGAGATGTGCATTGTTGTCAATAACCTCAACCTCAAATGGACAAACGTCTCAGCCAATCAGATTTAAGGGCCGTTTTAAAAAGTCTGATTAAGTATCTCTTAAATTCATTCTATCTCCTCACATCACTGGGGGTCATTTGTTTAAAGTGCTCCCAAATAAATTGGAAAGAAAATCCACTCTGTCCTCTATTATCACTTAGAAGGAATATCAGTGAGCAAGATGAGGCACTGAAGCCGGGAATCAGGCAGGCAGGGCAAGATAATGAGCCCCGTCCTCGGCGTTCATTAGTGCAGAGAGCTCCCCTGCACCCTGGTGAGACGCTTATTCCCACCGAGCCTGTCGCAGTTTTTTAACAAGCAGCGTCTTTGAACCTGCCTCGAATCAGGCACCTGATTTGATGAGTCCAGCCCACGAGTGTGTACTGTGAGAAAATGAAAACGTGCCTCAGATTAGCAAGGTCTTCGGAGACACCGTGGGCCTACCCAATTTATCCCACTTTGCTCATGTTTGCAAACAAGTCCAAGAAGCTTCCTTTAAGCCAAGGTATTAGTGATGGCAGAGCGAGTAGGGTTTTGTACTTGTGGACCAGGATAAAGGGTTCCTCCTGTGCCCTAAGGATGTACCTACCAGGTCTTTGTCTCATTTTGACAATTGTTTCTCTGTTCTTTTGGTGATCTGGCATACTGTGGTGCCACCGTGAATTAAAAGTTGGACTGTAATTGTACATTGTTTCTGGCGTACCATTACGGAAAACATTACGACTGGGGTAAGGTGTTTTGTCATACTTTGGTACATGCTAGGGCGGCACAGTGGGTCAGTGGTTGGCATGTTCTCCTCTCAGTGCTAGGGAATCCCGGTTCCAATACCAATCTGGGTGGAGTTTCCCCATATACAGTGTGTGCCTAGCAATATATTGGTGCCCTGTCCTGTCCAGTGCCCGAAACGTCCTACTTTGGATGAGCACAGGCAACCCCATCACGACTCTAGTATTGGATTCTGCAGAAGATAATGGATGGAAGGACGGATGGATATAAAAAATGTAACAGTACAAATTCCCATACAAGATATAAACATGATGTCATCTTGGTTATCTTCCACTTAGTCCTGTATTAGGGTTGCAGAGGCTTCCCCATGCCCATCCAGTGGAACATTTCAGGCGCTCAGCAGACACCAGTCCTTTTCTGGGCAGGATCAAAACCTTTTTAAAAACTTCAGCAGTGTTGTTTTTGTGTTGCTATAGAAAGACTTTCGACACTTACATAGCAAGACACGTAGCCCTGGCCAACATATTCTTGCAGAATTCTGTGGAACCCACAAGAAAGGCTGGACTTCCCCCCCTGGATATTTCCTCACTGCTGCTTTAAACAGCCTGAAGAAGATGGCTGATTTCCTCAGTCCAGCTCCTATCAGATATGGCCAAATGTGTTTGTGAGGCTCCTAGAGACTCCACTTGGAGCCACTTGATGTTTTTTGTTGCCTTTCCCAGTAAATTAGCCATGTTGCTAATGCTATTTGTGGCTAATTCTGATGACGCACACTAAAACCCCACTTCCAACATGTGCTTGGGGCATTTTATTACATTAATTAATTGCCTATACAAAGGTCACAAAATTATTTGCATTTTGCCACTGGGGCAGGTTCATTTTGCCGGGCTGATAACACCGACAGGTCTATTTTTGAAAAGCTTGCAATTATTGCCAAGAGTAACTTGAATCCCCCCTCTCCCCCATCCTCCACCTAACTCTAGCAGCTGATTAAGTGGACGATAACGAGATGAGTCTTGATTGAGAGATCTAGATCAGACAAACTGCATCTGAGAATTATAATGTCATAACGTCATGCGGATGTGACGTCATGAGCTCATAATCTCTCGCAATACAATACAATCTGCTATGCTATGCCCATATTCTCTTTCGGCGAGGACGTTTTCCAAAAGGGTGTAAGGCTGTCTAAATCCGAGGCCATTTCTCAAATAACAATCCCTTGATTCCCATTAGCAGCTTCGCTTTGAGAGGTGGCCGTAACTAATCTCGGAGCGCCATCCTGTTTTTCCTACCTGCAGCCCTTGTCAGGTTGTAAATGAAATGGATTTAAGAAGAAATCCATATGTCTCCAGCCCCCTCCAACCTTTTTCCCCCAGTCCTCCTTCTCCTACTCTGCATATGCCAGACTGGTGTTCATCATTAGTGAAGCAAATTAAACATTAGCTCTTTGGCTGGCAGTAGTTTGGACTAATTGCTAATCAGCAGTAAAAGTTGCCTGGCACAGAATATTGCTTACCATAAGCTAAAGGTAATTTGCTGCTCGAGACGAGCGAGGCCGACTTGTCTGTTGTTGTCCAGAGTCCGTTCCTAATTACTGCCGCAGGGTGATGACAAGTCATTCAGTGGAGATTAAGACCAAGGCAGGGAAGGAAAAAAAATGGAAATGCACCATAATGCAAGAATGAGCTAGAAGTGCTTCTGTCTGCTTTTCTTTAATACCCTTCTCTCTCAGCTTCTGTCTCTCTCACTCCCACACCATCCCTTTACCTTCTGCGCACAGTTTATTACTGTGAAGGATAGATTCTCATATGTCTAGTCAACAGCAGGGTAGCTTCTTGGTGGCAAATGGAGTGATTTGAAAAGCATATATTGAGCTGAGGATGGTAAAAAGATGGATTGGGCCTCTATTTACTAACTCAGCCCCCAGGCCTTGTCAGCTTGTGTCTGTATGGATATGTACCATTTTGAACAAGCTACTACCAGCGCTCTTTTAGTTTTGCCACGTTCCACTACAGCTGCGCTCGCGTTCATTTGTACCCTGGAGCAAATGGACCGTGCTTTTCTGATCATCGAATGTAGGCGCGCCTTTCATTTCATCGCCAACATGCAGATCGTCTGTGTTCTTAACGATCACATGCTTTTAAGAAGCCCGTCCGCATACTGCGTTCTCATCAACATCGCCATCCCGTTCTGGCTCGTCTCGATGTCGCCGAACCCGGCACTTCTGATGTCCCACAGGCTTTCAACTGCAGGATTAAATCTCAACTTCCAGTTATCATAATTAATAATCAGCCACCCACAGGGCCCTCGGTCTAACCTTCAAAATCCAATCCGGCTCCTCTTCTGATCTCACTATTGATAGATGGGTATGTAGCCGTGGCCACGCACCATCCAAATGTATGTATGTATGTATGAACTCCAGCGACATGCATGGCTTTCATCCACAGGTTTGCTGTAGAGCATACGTATCGACACTCGTACTTTTATCTAATGTCAGACATCAAAATGTCATGCAATCGCAGGGAAGGGGGTTAAAACAGGAGACCGGGAGGGAGGGCGGAGAGGAAGGGAGGAGCTGTGGGTGTCTTACACCCCCTGGTTGAGTCCCAGTACAGTCGAATCAATACGTCGTTATAGATCTTAATCACGTGAAGCGTATAATCGCCTAAAACCTATCAATTATATAGAGAGAGATAGCTAGGCAGTGAAATCCTGGCCCGCAGCCCCCTTCCTCCTTGGATTAGGATCTGAGATTGGGTCAGGATCATAGGGGCTGCACCCTGCCCGGCCAGATAGCACATTAATGACCACTCCAGGGGCAGCTGTCTCTCCGGCTGCAGACTGGCAAAATAAATAATTAATCATTTAGACTGGAGCTGACATAATTACTAACTAAGGAGCTCAGCGTAGGCCAGCAAGGCCAGTAACAATGGCTGTAAAAGAATGATAGTTAGAGTTCTCTACAGTGATTAGCTCTACTTTCCTAAGCTCCGTGATTCACCCACATGCACAGACCTCTCCCACCGCTAACCATTCTTAACCTACACTGTAATTAATTGGAGGCTAGGGGGTTACCTGCTTTACCAGAAGTAAAATGTAGTACTTGCTTGGGAGATATTGTTGCACGGGAGCTTTGAGACAGTGTATTGACTCGGGCGCTATACGTAAGGGAGTCATCATTTCGCCTCAACCTTATTGAGACACCTTGTTGCCAATGGCAATACAATTAAAGGGAAGGTGGACTCATTTTAAATTCAATTTTTTTTTACCTTGATTTTTTTACCTTACCTCACCAATCAGAAAGCACTTGCGTTTGAAGTTTAGAAAATGCATCCCTCCTCCAGACTTTCCATTATTTTTCACTCCGTTCGTTCACCGCAACCCGATAACTCCGACGCATAAAACGAGGCGATACCAGAAACAAACATGTACATATTTTTAATTTATCTTTTCCGCCACACCTCGCTCTCCCACACCTTCCTCTGTGCCGCTCTGTCCGAATTTAAATTCAGAAAAATGTTCTAAGCGGATTTTCTCAATTTAACCGTACTTTTAATCTTTGGCAAAAATGACTGATGACTTCTTCTAATAAAAAAAAAAAAAAAAAAAAAAAAAACCTGACAGGCTTAGAGCGCACACCGGAGGATTAGTTTCCCGTGGAGATGAGGTTTTCCTTTGTGCCACTTCGTGTCTGTTTGATGGGGGTTTAACAGGAAGCGTTCACCCTGAAATTGGATGCAGACAGGGATAGTGCAGAGATGGCCAGGCGTCGATACAGACCCCACGCATAATTCCACCCTAACAGAGCCTCATCTCCTTCTCCCTCAGGTCCCGGAGACCAAAAGGTTTAGCAATATGAGGACGGAATAACTGAAATCCTGTGCAACTGGGGTGGCATTCCCAAACACATAGACTGGTTTTAAAGCTAGTTTAAGGCTCGCGGCCCAAATAAACTCCTGCGAAGAATTCAGACATGTACTGATGATCAGGTTTAAATCCATCCATTATCTTCCGCTTTATCCTCTACTAGGGTCACGGGGGTGGAGTTCCCCATGCCGATCCAGGGGGGTTCCCCATGTTGATCCAGGGGAGAACGTTTCGGTCGCTGGGTAGATACACCCAGGATAGGACGCCAATCTATGGATGGGCACAATCACTCACACACACACACACACACACTCTATATGGGGCAATTTAGAGAATTCAATTGACCTTGATCCATGTTTTTGGACTGTGGGAGGAAACCGGAGAACCCAGAGGAAACCCACACGGACATGGGGAGAACATGGAAACTCCACCCAAATTGGAATTCAAACCGGGAATCCCTAGCGCTGAGAGGCGAATGTGCTAAACACTAAGACACCGTGCCACCCAAACCAGGTTTAAAAAAACAAATCCAACCATCCATACCTTATCTTCCGCTTTATCCTCTACTAGGGTCGTGGGGGGTTCCGGGTGCTGGGCAGATACACCCAGGACAGGACGCCAATCTATAGCTGGACATATACTCACTCCCAGAGACACACTCTATATGGGGCGATTTGGAGAATTCAGTTGACTATGATCCATGTTTTTGGACTGTGGGAGGAAACCGGAGAACCCGGAGGAAACCCACGCAGACACGGGGAGAACATGGAAACTCCACCCAGATTGGGATTCGAACCGGGAATCCCTAGCACTGAGAGGAGAACGTGCAAACCACTAAGCCACAGTGACGCCCAAATCAGGTTTAGAAAACCAAATTAAAAAAGAGTAAATACTGTGAGTTGGTTCTGATGATGCACAAGATGAATATGGGTGGTACCCTTATCATCAAGACTTCACGCTCAGCACAATAAAAAGAAAGCAAAATTTTTAAATTAACGGGTGATTTATGAGATTTATGCATCCTGAGTTCTTGCCACTGTAAAAACTTTTCCTTCATAAAGTACTGTACAAGGAACTTCTCTAGGCACAAGTGTTGGGTGTTGGAATAATATCTAATAACATAAAGGAGAAAAGTTCACTGCATAAGGAGGAGGATTTCGAGGTTCCCTTTGGGGTTCATCAGTTTGCTACAGTGGCAAAACCCTTTGAGGATCCTAGAGAAACCCTTTGTAAAAGTAAGCTCTCTGAGGAACCCTACGTTCTTTTGAAAACCTTTTTATACCCCATGGTCTTGGTGCTTTAGGTAACCATTTCAAAACCGCCTCTCAAAAAGAAAAGTTCTTCCTGAACCGGGGTTCATTTGGGGTTTCGGAGATCTACTCACCTTTACTGATACAGTGCTGATAATCAACAGGATCACATGGACAAGACACAGATTGAGGATAGTTTACTGCGATTATGGGCATGATTAAGTATGATGGCCATGGGGTAAAATGCATAGCGCTTGATTTCCCTGTTTGCTGTTTGGAAGTTTCATCTTAATTATGTGAAAATAGTTTTTATTATGTTTTGGAGCACGACTGCCGGGATTCACTTGTAGCAGCTGCATGAATAATAGTGACAGTGCATTAAGCAATAATGCAGGCTAGAAGGCCGGGTTCACAGACAGCACTGTAATCTATCCCAAACGTTGTTTTAACATTAGGTTTTAGTAGCACTGGTAATCCGGTGTGGCACGGTGGTTTAGTGGTGAGCATGTTCTCCTCTCAGCACTAGGGATTCCCGGTTTGAAGCCCAATCTGGGTGGAGTTTCCATGTTCTCACCGTGTCCACCTGGGTTTTCTCCGGGTTCTCCGGTTTCCTCCCACAGTCCAAAAACATGGCCCAAGGTCAATTGAATTCTCCAAATTACCCCATATAGAGTGTGTACTGTATGTGTGCGTGTCTGTGTGAGTGTGTGCCCAGCGATAGATTGGCGCTCTGTCCTGGGTGTGTCTGACCAGCGCCCGAAACGTTCTCCCCTGGATGGGCATGAGGAACCCCCCCGCGACCCTAATATAGGACAAAGCAGAAGATAATGCGGTAGATGATATAATTTTTTAATAAAAAGCGTGTGGTGTTTAGTTATTAGCCATTCGTCTATTACTGCTTTGGATCCAGGTCGAAGCCCAATCTGGGTGGAGTTTCCATGTTCTCCCCGTCTCCTGGGTTCTCCAGTTTTCCCCCACAGTCCAAAACCAAATTCAAGGCTGTTTGAAATACCCCTATATAGTGTGTGTGTGTGTGTGTGTGTGTGCTTGAGTGTGTGCCCAGTTTTCATGTGTTCGACATGGCAGTTTGTGTTTCTTCATTTATTTTGCCTCTTATTGTATTAGTTCTTAGTTAATGCCCAACACCTCCCCCTTGTCCTCTCATTATATCTCATTAAGTACTCAGTGCTCAGCATTTACGTTTAGTAAAGTCTCAGTTCATTTACTTATCTATTTATTGAGTTTTGGTTTTCATGGTTACCAATGCAGATGGGCCTAGATCCTTTATTTGCTATGTTCCCCGATTCCAATTCAGATGATAATTTTAATTAATCTTTTGATTACTCATAAAAAAACCCTTATCTCTGCACCTGCTACCAGTCCATGTGCTTTAGCTGCTTTAATATCCATGTGCATGTTCTTTTCAGATACATTCAAATTGAAATTCATGCGAATGAGTGTGATGAGTACTAAATTGATGTAGACAGGTAGAATCAGGCATGTAAACTGTAAATGTTTCTAAGAGTTGAATACATTCGTTTAAATTGTGGTCTGGGAATGCAGCCCTGAATTGTAAATCTGTTTCTGATGCCGAATGTGAACATTAGTTTATTATTATCTCCCTGACAACTCCGATCTGCCACCTCCTGAACTTGGCAAACACAAAGTTCCTGACTATTCCAGCTAAGGTCTCGATTCACAATTATTCATGATTGCTCTGACCAAGTTATACGCGAATCTGCAGTATCAGCAAAACAGAAAAAGTATGCAAACTCTTCAGATTGTCAGCCTGGTGATGCAGGTTCACGCTCTGGAACATCAAGAAAACCAATCGATTCCTGACTAAACATACCATCCGACTGTTAGTCCAAACCGTATTGACTTAACTAAGCAATAGTCTGCAGGCCGGACTACCAGGCCATTTCACGTTATCACTTGGTGGGTTTTTTCACACATAAAACATATCTAGTTTTACCAATTTGCATACTAGCATTTAGGTTTTGGAACTGTGGAAACCTTCTTGTCAGAAAACATAAGAAATATAATGGAGAACATGCAAACTCCACACAAAAATTACCTTGTTCTTTCTCACCATGAATCAAATTCTGGATTCTCTTGCTGTGAAAGGAAAACCAATGACGCCAACAAGTTATTTTGGATAAGATTCTTGGTGAAATGACTAAAACTAAATTTTAACATAGATTTAACTAGAGAAGTAAGTCCCATCAACTAGTACCTCATATTTTGTATTTAATATGCAGTGTTAAGATCTTTAAGTTACTTTTAGAGTTGGACGAAGATCTTATCTCATTATCTTCCACTTAATAGTCTGCTAGGGTGGCAAGGGGCGTCCTTTCAGCGGAGAAATTTTTTAAACCCTGGGCAGATACACCAATGATATGGGCACCAATCCATCCCTGGGCACACTCACTCACACTCATTCACAATGTAGGGGCAATTTAGATCAGCCAATTCAAATTGAATCCATGTTTTTGGACTGTGGGAGGAAACAGAGAACCCAGAGAAAACCCATATGGACATGAGGAGAACATGGAAACTCCTTCCACATTGGGATACTAACCTAGATCCCCATTGCTTAGATTTGGACGTGTTAATCACTACGCCACTATTTGTAAATTTGGTTTTACCTACGTAATTATTTAAGTCTTATTTTACATGACGTTAACTTGTTTTGCACTTCTCGGCCCCCGAGACGGAACCATAAGTGGAACCCTTAGAAGAAAACAAAAACAGACTCATCTGAAAATAAAACCTAATCAAGAGGAAAAGTACTTTGTTCGGTGACATTTGCCAAATTGCCTTAATACGCACAATATTTGCACCATAGGAGCAATTAAAGTCCGGATTATTGACTACGTGCTGCATGCCTTCCAACAATATGCCCGAATGTGCATCCAAAATAACCTCCTCTGCTCACATCCTTTGATGTTCAGATGCATTTAAGTGAAGCCAATGTTGAGTAAAGAGCATGATAAACCACCGGGGTGACTTACCACTCTGCAGGTTTTTAGTGCATCACATGAGCAGGGAAGAGGTGTATTGGCTTTGCCTTTTAAATCCTCTGCTCTTGACCTACTTTTTCATTAATGGAGCGTCTGAGAGGGAAAAGTAGCTGTTTATCAGGTGATGAAAAGCACAAGGACGTCATTTATTTTTTTAGGGCTGGCACATCAGACGGGCTTCTGACCCTGTGCTGTTTCTCTCTCAGGAGGGGTTTTAATTTTTGCAAGACAATCAAGCCGAGGAAAATCAGATCTGAGGTTTGCTTTGGAGCCTTTTTTATTAACCCTTCTTAATTAACAAGGGTTTCCTATGAAATTGGGACTAAGATATGAGATGGTGAATATTAGGGTTGCCCCACATGGAAGGGTGAGGCAGATTTTGGGTTTCAATGCAACTGGATCCAGCCTCCCAGAGGCATGTGTCCACCGTCCTGCTCCCTGGAGAACAAAACAGGTGGTGCAGAGAGGAGGTGAGCGCCATCTTACCAGGCAGCAGGGAATGGCCACGTGCTGAGTGCCAGCAATTAGAGCAGGTCCCGTGTGCGAGATGTGCCTCACTTCAAAGAGAATTATTCAGCCCTTCTCTTTATTTGATTACGGCCAGTACCCTGACCTCCTCTTCGCCTGTGAACCACAATGCATTTGGCCAATTAACGCCGGCACCTGGACGCAATTGATATGTTGTCAGAGAGCTGGGCTGGGTGCGGAATGCTTAACAGTTGCATCTCAATCCACCAATTATTTGCTAACGCATATAAATATTTAAATCCTGTACCTTGCAGCTGCATACTGGATTTTTTTTTTACCCTAAGGCTTTTGCATGGGCTGTTTTTACTCCCATAAAAACACAGATGTTTTATATAAATATTTTAGGTCACCCTCTCTGTTTCTCCTTATCTCTCTTCTCATATCTCGTTCGCTCTCGTTGGCTCTCTCTCTCCTCCTCATTTACTATTTGAAGCAACTATTAGTGTTTTAACACCACAGGAAAGCGGCTTCATTGAAATGCAATGAAAACTGCACAGAAAAGGCAAAGTTAACTAATGGGCTCAAATTTTCAAACGAATGCAAGATTAAAGTCAATTGAGTCTCCCATTGGGTTTAGTCTGAAACCCTTTGAAAAGGAGCCCCACAGTGGGTTTCAGAAATGAAAAATAGGACTTGTTTTGAAATATTAATAACATTTTATACCCTCATTATGGCAAAGCAATAATGTTTTCTTCTGAAACTTACTTCAGGCTTCACCTCGCGGCCGTTTCTTCATGCTCGCCGCGTCGGACAGGTGCTTATCCCCTCAGCCCTCTTCACACCTTAACAACCTCGTACACGCCTCTCCAGATGTATCCCACTGACACATCAGAGAGAAAGATATCATCGAAAATGCCATATTCATATTTCATTTGCTTCCACCATGCCAAAAGCCTTACACAAATCTTTTCGACTTAGTGGGAATTCTGGAACAGACACCGTTCTGCCTGTCTGTGGGACGTCTGAAAAGGAAGTCAGAATTCGAGATCTTAGGTAATATAAAACTGGAGTGTACCTCATGAGCTTTCTAGGACATGGAAACTTAATTCCCTCTGAGCATGTTATATTATTGTTTTAAGGAGCAGCCGTCTAGCACCAACTCGCGTGGCCTATTTTTCTTCAGCAAGATGCCATGAATTAAATACACTCCACAACACGTGCTCACATATGCTTAAATGTGAAAGCGCCGCGATGCATTCAGACAGAAGATCCTGTAGAAAAGTTCAATTTGTACTCGGTTGACTTACCACTGTTGCTCTGTTTCGTTCCTCAAAGCCCTTCGAGTCACCTTCCCGTTAGTGGGTTGAAGTGTCAGGGACTAGACATCAAATACACACACACACACACACACAAACACACACACACTGCTACACACTGACAGGAAAGAAGATTCAGAGCTACTCTCTCATTCTCGCCAACACGTGCTCCGCCCGTAATGGGGTAGAAGTCATTAAAAACATCACTGCAGGCCTAATTAAGACGGGACATCTGGTCTCTCCTCACAGAACGGATCGCAGCTGAGTACAAATAACTCCTCCATGACAAGTTGAGAGGTGTCATACATCTCAGTGATCGTCAATCAACAGGGGACTTAGGCAACTCTTTCATCATTAACGAGCAAATGCTTTGTTTCCTTTTTATATAAGGAAACATTTCGACAAATTTCAAAAGAGGGTTCGACGGCGCCGTGTCTTCTGTCATTTTTTTCCCCAACCCTTCTTTTATGTTGCTGCCAATTAGCTATGTACTTTTAACTTGACGATTTTTGCATATCAAGTACCTGATGATTTCCTACAAGATCCATCAGCAAGAACCTGGGAACGTTAAGGCCCTGCTTCAGCCTCTCTCTCTCTCTCTCTCTCTCTCTCTCTCTCCAGAGGACGGATTGACACGATTAGGGAAATGTACCAACACCCTTCTGAATGTCAGTCGTGTTTGTGTAGATAGTACTGCATATCCACAGCGTCAGCCTAAACAGTGCTGATGTAGCCGGAGCATTAGCGGTAATGTCTTCCTATTTCATGTCAGCAGGCCTGATTTCAGCCTTTATGTAGCATTATGCACCTTTAAGCGCTGGAGCGTTAGGAGGGCGCAGTCTGTCCAGCCTCCTAATAAAACCCAGTAGATGTTTATTCAGCAAGAACATTAATAATCCATAGTATTTTGATGTGATTTGTGGAATAATGTCATACAATAGAGGCGGCAAGGTGGAAAACTAATAGGATGATGAAACATAAACCCTCAAGAAAAAAAAAAGAAAAAGAAAGAGAGCAAAAAAAAAAAAAAATACAAAAATCTGGCCCCGTCAGTTGCTGTAGGATACAATGCATGAAAATAATTGGAGCCCAAGGGGTGATGTTTGTTCTCCTGAAATAATAATTACTCTTCTGGACTTTGCTGCGCAAACATTCTTCCACTAAGCGAGGACAAAATCCACCATTAGGTTTCTATCAATAATCGTTTCCAGGGATTATGTGGTCTCGTTTCGTTATGTTTCACTGTTATTGCATCGTTACCGGCTTGTGGTCTTGCAGATTAAAACGCACCTTGCATTATAATTAAAAGGGTAATGACGACATCGGTACATTTCCAGCTTGAAACTTAGTCAGATACTTCGGTGGGTGAAGCTGCACCTCTACTGATAGTGTACAATTCCAATCAGAAGCATATCATCTTATAGAGAGGCGACCGAGTGGTAGATAATAATGTATAAAGAAAAGGTCCATATCGGATCTAAAATAAGGCAATTTCTATGTAAATCGGCAATAAGGCAGAACTTTTGCAAATGCTTAGCGCTTCTTCCATTACTGGCATGCGGTTCATTCAGAAATCGTTTAACTGCTTGATAGTGGCCGTACTATCTCGCTAGATATTTGCTCACCTTTCCTCTTCTATTAATGTCCTCTGCGGTATTAAGCCATCTTCTCCGCACATGAATATCTGTGGTTAGTGGCCACTCGCTCTGTAGCATCTGATTATGGTGTCTGATAATTCCATAATGTGCAGCATCAAAGCCATCGCTGTCTGTGGTATTATGGCTGTGATGAATAATCACTACATGCCTCAAATTAACCTTTGACTTGCATTATTTATAGACGAATAAGACTTAAGTGAATAGTTCTACTGTAAAAACGGCAGTAAGCTAAACTGAGTTACATTCTTTTCTTGTTTCTTACTTTAACTCTACTTTAGCTCAGATCCTGGGGCATTGGTTTTTGTATACTTTTCTTCTATCCATCTATTATCTTCCACTTTATCCTTTACTAGGGTGGTGGGGGGGGTTCCCCATGCCCATCCAGGGGAGAACGTTTCGGGTGCTGGGCAGATACACCCAGGACACCAATCTATCACTGGGCACACACTCACTCACAGACACACACTCTATATGGGGCAATTTTGGAGAATTCAATTGACTTTGATCCATGTTTTTGGACTGTGGGAGGAAACCGGAGAACCCGGAGGAAGCCCACGCCAAGATAATGAGATGTAAACAATGAGATCACTCACACACAGACACACTCTAAATGGGGCAATATTGGAGACTGTGGGAGGAGAACATGGAAACTCCACCCAGTTTGGGATTCGAACCTGGAATCCCCAGTGCTGAGAGGAGAACATGCTAACCACTAAGCCACCGTGCCGCCCTTTATATACTATTACTTTATTAAATTGTTTATCTGGGCAGCATGGTGGCTTAGTGGTTTGCACGTTCTCCTCTCGGTGCTAGGGGTTCGAATTCCAATCTGGGTAGAGTTTCCATGTTCTTCCCGTGTCCATGTGGGTTTACTCCGGGTTCTCCGGTTTCCTCCCACAGTCCAAAAACATGGATCATGGTCAATTGAATTCTCCCAATTGCCCCATATAGAGTGTGTTTGTCTGTGTGAGTGAGTGAGTGTGTGCCCAGCGATAGATTGGCGTCCTATACAGCACCCAAAACGTTCTCCTCTGGATGGGCATGGGGAACCCCCCACCCCTCCCGCGACCCTAGTAGTGGATAAAGCGGAAGATAATGGATGAATGGATGGATGCTCTACTGTGTATGTGCCTATGTGAGTGAGTGTGTCCTGTCCTGGGTGGATCTGCCCAGCACCCCATGGATACCAATGGGAACCACCCCCTGACCCTAGTAGAGGATTAGCGGAAGATAATAAATGAATAAATGAAATCAGTACAGCATGTCTGACTGTATTTGCACAGACGCCCCTCGCGCAGGTGTGTCTGCGAACAGCGCCTTCAGCCCTTAACATTCACGTTAAGTCTTTTCAAAAAGCGTTCAGGTTGAAGCACTGTGTGAACAGCTGTTGTTAATTCGTAGCGGGATTGCAGCGCCAGACTGAGTATCGGGCTTGAGTTTCATTTGTGCCACTCGCATGTGTTCGCTCTCTTATTTAAAAAGTGCTGACAGCTCGATTCAAACAGAACACATTTCCAGCACTATTTGAGAGATGTAAATTTAACAGTCGCTGTTGGTTTAATAACCACATTTTAACTACTGCCTGAAGTCTGGATAAATATGTGTCCCCGCTATACTTGTGATTTTCTCATCACGGCAGAAAGACTGAACTCAGCATATCTCTTCTTTTTTTTTTTCGCCCTCAGGGGAGATTAGATTCTAATAAAAGTCCAGAGCAAATTAAAAAGTAGAAATTAATATTAAACTGTTTGACTGGCGGGGCAGGAGAAACCAACTGTTCGCTCAGTATGGTCTGTTCAGCCATGTGGATCAAGGTACTGTAACTTCTCCCAATATTTGGCCATGATCCAAGCTTCGCAGGCCTTGCATCTTGTTGTGAGACGCTGATTTATTCATATCGCCTTGTTTAAATATTCAAGCAGTGCCGAGCCATGGAGAGTCATTGGCTGTCTCCGGAGCATCGGCCGGTGCTGAATGAGAGGGACTGGCTTTGGTTAATTATTCAAAATGCACCAATAATCACCAGCTCGCCACTAAACTTGGTTGGCCTTGAACCTGCGGTGTAACTGAAGCTTACTGAGATGTGGACTGTAGCCGGTAACTGACACTAAAAATAGGGTGACCAGATGTCCCGCTTTGTGACAGTCACGCAATTTCGTCACTTTTCACGCGTCCGGCAAATTGTGTGTCCCGTTTGAGACAGTGACGTAATTTCATTACTTTTCAAGCATCCCGCAAATTCTGTGTCCCGCTTTGTGTGGGACAGTCACGCAATTTCGTTACTTTTCATGTGTCCCGCAAATTGTGGCACGCAATTTCGTTACTTTTCACGCGTCCTGCAAATTCTGTGTCCCGCTTTGTGCGGGAAAGTCATGCAATTTCTTTACTTTTCATGCGTCCCGCAAATTGTGGCACGCAATTTCGTTCCTTTTCGCGCGTCCTGCAAATTCTGTGTCCCGCTTTATGCGGGACAGTCATGCAATTTCTTTACTTTTCATGCGTCCCGCAAATTGTGGCACGTAATTTCGTTCCTTTTCACGCGTCCCGTAAATTGTGTGTGCCGCTTTGAGACAGTCACACAATTTCGTTACTTTTCACGCGTCCCGTAAATTGTGTGTGCCGCTTTGAGACAGTCACACAATTTCGTTCCTTTTCACGCGTCCCGCAAATTGTGTGTCCCGCTTTGTGCGGGACAGTCACGCAATTTCGTTACTTTTCAAGCGCCCCGCAAATTGTGTGTGCCGCTTTGTGCGGGACAGTCACACAATTTCGTTACTTTTCACGCGTACCGCAAATTGGGTGTCCCGCTTTGTGACAGTCACACAATTTTGTTACTTTTCACGCGTCCCGCAAATTGTGTCCCGCTTTGTGCGGGACAGTCATGCAATTTCGTTACTTTTCACGTGTCCCGCAAATTGTGTGTCCCGCTTTGTGTGGGACAGTCACACAATTTCGTTACTTTTCACGCGTCCCGCAAATTGTGTGTCCCGCTTTGTGTGGGACAGTCACGCAATTCCGTTACTTTTCATGCGTCCTGCAAATTGTGTGTGCCGCTAAAGGGGCATAATAGAGATGTTTCTTTTTTTTGTTGTTTTAAGTTATTTTAGACAACCTTGATGCATTGGTGTCCCACATTGTCCCACACAAACATAGTCTTTGTCCCACATCTGGTGAATTGGAATCTGGTCACCCTAGCTAAAAACAGCACAGCACGCTTTGTGCTGGACAGTCACGCAATTTCGTTACTTTTCACGCGTCCCGCAAATTGTGTGTCCCGCTTTGTGCGGGATAGTCACGCAATTTCGTTACTTTTCATGCGTCCCGCAAATTGTAGTCACACAATTTCGTTACTTTTCACACGTCCCGCTAAAGGGGCATAGTAGAGATGTTTCTTTTTTGTAGTTCTTTTAAGTTATTTTAGACACCTTGATGCATTGGTGTCCCACATTGTCCCACACAAACATAGTCTTTGTCCCACATCTGGTAAATTGGAATCTGGTCACCCTAGCTAAAAACAGCACAGGGATGATACAGGGCTTTACGAATGCCCCTGTAGAACCACCGTGGATGACGAGAGAACTGCGATTTTAAAGGAGCTGACACACATTACCACATTACTCCTGCAAATCACCATCACCTCGATTTGTTTTTGCATTGCGTGCAGGGCAGACCTTATTTGAACTGCGAGGCCCATAATACAACCACAAATAGAGGCAGACATATAAAACCTTTAAATGTCAGATGCTAGAAGGTTTTTAATTAACAACTGAACTATTACTCCAGTGGAGCGTTGTGCTTTTATTTCGCATAGCGACGATGAGATCAGCGCAACTAATAAACCTACTCAGTATCATGACTAATGCTTGTATTAGCAATTACTTTTTTATTATATACTGTATATGTGGCAAAAGGTGTATCTAGCCAGCACCCCCACCCCCCTGCATGACCCTAGTAGAGGATTAAGCAGAAGATAATGAATGAATGAATAAATGGATTAAAGTCAGTGCAGCTGGTGCAAATACAAAGCCAGTTTGCTGTTCATTTGGGTTAATTGAAATAAACATGGCAGCACGGTGGCTTAGTGGTTAGCATGTTCTCCTCTCAGGTCATCTCATGGTCAATTGAATTCTCCAAAATTGCCCCATATAGAGTGTGTCTGTGTAAGTGAGTGTGTGCCTAGTAATAGATTGGTGCCCTGTCCTGGGTGTATATGCCCAGTGCCCGAAACCCCCCCGCGACCCTAATAGAGGATAAAGCAGAAGATAATGAATGGATGGATGAAATAAACATGGCGGCATGGTGGCTTAGTGGTTAGTATGTTCTCCTCTCAGCACTAGGGATTCCCGGTTCGAATCCCAAACTGGGTGGAGTTTCCATGTTCTCCCCGTGTCTGCGTGGGTTTCCTCCGGGTTCTCCAGTTTCCTCCCACAGTCCAAAAACATGGATCAAGGTCAAATGAATTCTTCAAATTGCCCCATATAGAGTGTGTTTTTGTGAGTGAGTGGGTGCCCAGCGATAGATTGGCACCCTGTCCTGGGTGTATCTGCCCAGTGCCCGAAACCTTCTCCCCTGGATGGGCATGGGGAACCCCCCCGCGACCCTATTAGAGGATAAAGTGGAAGATAATGGATGGATGGATGGATGGATGAAATAAATATTTATTACTTTTGTAATTTTTTTTAGAATTCTTTAGTGTGCTGTAACATTATCCTGCACTGAAAACCATCAAACACTCAATCACAGAGCAGATGAGAACAGAAAGCCAAACTTTACCTTGATGTGCAAACCAATTCCAACTTCCTTTTGTTAAGGATAGGCTCCACTCCGCTCTGCAACCTAAAAAATGATGAAATAAATAATAAGGTATGAAGTAGGTATGTAGCAAATAAAGAGAGTGAATATACGATCCCGAATGTCTACAGTAGATCTAGTTTTGTTGGTAATAAGAGAACTGCTGCTTGTTATAGTCCATCCACTTAGATATCTTGTTCAAGTGCATCCCTTGAAAGCAAAACTAATGGAATTCTGTGTGGCAGGCTTTCTGGTGTATTCTGATCACTAGAAGATTGCACTATTGACCAAATGTCAGCCACACAGCGATGCAATGATTGAATAAAAGAGTATACATAATCGAAACTGAGAATTCTGCCAGGGCTGCCTTCTGTTGCCTCTCTAACTACACCCTGGGAAACTCTAAAAAAAATCATTACCTCCCTTCCACCCTCCTGCTTCTACTACACACACACACACACACACACACACATACACACACAAAGTGCACAGCACGGGTTGTACATAACCAAGTAAACTCCTCTTAAAGTGCTATTTGTTTTGCTTGTTACACGATTTCACTCTCCCGTTTCATTCCTCACCGTCCCGACGCCGAACCTGAAGTTAAATACATTTTGCGGAGAATGATTCAATCTTCTTTCTCCGAAATAAATGGGATCTCATCGGCGAATGAAAGGCTGAAAGATGACAGCGAAAGCCGTCTTCAGGAAATCATTTAGTACTGTGATATTTAAATAAGTACTGACCCTCTTCTTTCCATGTGAAGGGCTAGGCCGGGGGGTGTCGTGACCCCAGAGAAGCAATCCATCCCACCATAACTCACCCGCAAGAGGAAGTCCAAGGTAAAATGAAATTCTGATTGAGGAGCCGAAAACCCCGAGGCATTTAGCAGCCGGCTGACAAAACGTCTGACGGATGTTTTAGCAGTTTGACACCTTCATGAACACACTAATGATTAGGTTACATTTAGAAATATGCCTGAAAGTTCGTTCGCACTTCCACGTGGATGTTGTCGGGATTCCAGCTGGGAAAATGCATGCAATTGCACATGCTTTAATGGCGGAACTGCACAAGGTCCCAATAATTACAGATTTGGTAATAATAAGAACAAATAAATAGTTCTTAATTCATTTTCCTAATTGCGATGGCAGCGTTTTTCCATCGGTAAAAATGCTCCTTGCACCTGTGTAATTACGGGGATGACAACATGCACTCGTAAGCAATTACATCCAAATGCACTAAATGGACTGACTGAACCATGCGGCGGGCATTTACGTTTTGTGAAGCGTGACATAACCGCAGAGGTTAGAATCTCTTTTTTTGTGTGCTCAGGTAAAGATGAAGACTCGGGATCCAATTCGAATTCTCATTTACAGCTGTGAGAGGATGGCCCCATCTGTTCCATGGCATGATCCCTTTCAGCAATCTTTGATATCACTGAACACCATTAGACAAGCAAGACACTGGCCTAATGGACCTTCAACAACCCATTTGTTTGAGGCAATTATTTGGAAGTACCAGTTTTCTGGAATTGACAATTGTCTTTAACAGTTGGTGTTTTTTTTTCTCGCATTTTTTTCTTGACTGGATATAACTGTGACTCAAGCCTGCAAGAAGACATTATCAACAAAGAGCGGTTCTGTTTGGATTTAAGTAAGTTGTGATGCCCACGATCCACAGAACAATAAAATTCTTTTATGATGATTATTTAACATCGCTGTCGATGTGTAATTCATACCATTGATGCAAACGTTTGTGCTCATCCATCCATCCACCCATTATCTTCCACATTATCCTATATTAGGGTCGCGGGGGGGTTCCCCATGCCTATCCAGGGGAGAACGTTTCAGGCGCTGGGCAGATACACCCAGGACAGGGCGCCAATCTATCGCTGGGCACACACTCACACAGACACACTCTATATGGGGCAATTTGGAGAACTCAATTGACTTGATCCATTGCTGGGCTGTTTGTGCTTATGATAACAAAATTACCTTTCATATCCATTGTTAATGGACGGCATGGTGGCTTATTGGTTCGCCTCTCAGCGCTGGGGATCCAGGTTCGAATCTGGAAGAAGTTTCCATGTTCTCCCTGTGTCTGTGTGGGTTTCCAGTCAAAAAACATGGATCTGAGTTACATTGAATGCTCTTAATTGCCCCATATAGAGTGAGTCTGTATGAGTGAGTGTGCACGGTGATAGATTGGCATCCTGTCCTGGGTGTATCTGCCCAGCACCCAAAACGTTCTCCCCTGGATGGGTATGGTAAGGGTGCCATGGTGTTGTGGTGATTAGTACGTTTGCCTCTCAGTACTTGGGATCCAGGTTCGAATCATGATCTGGGTGGGGTTTTTATATCTGTTTGGGTTTCTTCTGAGTTCTCCAGTTTCCTCCTACAGTCCAAAAACATGGATTCAAAGTGAATTGGCTGCTCTAAAATGCCCAAATCTAAATTGCCTATATTGTGTGTGTGTGGGGGGGGGATCTGTGGGAGTAAGTGTGTGCCCAGCAATGGATGGCGCCCAAAATCCAAATGGTCCCCTCAAGGATGTACATGGAATCCCCTCCTCTATTTACTATTAATAGTTAAACAGAGTGGCAGCACTGTGGCTTAGTGGTTAGCACGTTCGCCTCTCAGCACTAGGGATTCCCGGTTCGAATCCCCATCTGGGTGGAGTTTCCATGTTCTCCCCGTGTACACGTGGGTTTCCTCCGGGTTCTCTGGTTTCCTCCCACAGTCCAAAAACATGGATTAAGTCAATTGAGTTCTCAAAATTGCCCCATATAGATGTGTCTGTGTGTGTAAGTGTGTGCCCAGCGATAGATTGGCACCCTGTCCTGGGTGTATCTGCCCAGTGCCCGAAACGTTCTCCCCTGGATGGGCATGGGGAACCCCCCCGCGACCCTAATATAGGATAAAGCAGAAGATAATGAATGAATGAGCTAAACAGAGGATTAATATTTACAAATACATAATGCACAATGCACGTTTTAGTTTATTACACCTTTTAGTTTTTATTTTCCAAAAAAGTGAATAAGAACTTTTATATTTAGTGGACACACAGTTCCAAATACACTATTTTAACTTTTATGCAGTGCTTGGTTTCCCAACTTCCAAATACAAGATTCTGTCATATTAGGTTCTGATAAGATTATTTTTCAATTCCTTTTTAATTTTTTAATGATAGCTGGGACAGAGGGAGTTCAGAATAAGACGAGCACCAGATGGACCATGGTTTGATTACAGTATTAGTTGATATGACGAATATATCTGACCTCATGGCCAGAATGTGTTTGCGAGAGGTTTTGCAATGGTAATAGGAAGTGGGCGTATGTGTGATCTTTTAATGTATACAAGTAATAAAAATGGTCATCATCTCTCTGCTCCATCATTCATCAAACACTCAGCTTCAACTTTTGAAAGTTAGCAGCTTAGTGCCAGTTTCCGAGCTCGCTACCAGAGCAGAGAGAATTCATTTAACTCCATAGCAGACTGTAAGTGAATCCCAGTTTAATGAAATCTCTCTTTATTATGAGTCACTATCTCCAGGGGCTTATACAAGCCCTCGAATAGAGGACAAGTAAAATGCACAAATGGTGGAGAAAGTCAATCCTCTGTAAATGTACTATTAGGCGAGCAAAGCGTTGAGCTTTATTTCAGGCCGATCCGTAAAAGTTTAAATAGAACCGCAATACATTTAACTTTCACTTCCAACCGGCTCATTAGCATCGCGGCCGATGTCCCGATCTGGACCGCATCCAAAGTCTTTCAGTCCGGAGGGCTAGCTGTTGCATTAAACGTCAATTTATTGGACTGCGATTTACATTTTCCTCTCGAAATCGAACCTGCTTGCCCTTTCGTCAACACCTTCGGGTCAATGCCTTATTTATTAAAAGGATTTTGCGCTACAAACTGAAGTCGTTTTTAGTTATAGTCTTGACGATGAGCTTTACTGCGTATGATTTTGCATGCTTTCATTAGATCTTAATTCAAATGTACACAGTGTGAAATATACATATGTAAGATTTTTGTATATTGCATTTGCGCCTGTAATCGTCTAGCATTAAATTCGTTTATACATTACCTTTCACTTAATCCTATGTTAAGGTCGCGGGGGGGGGGGGGGGGGGGTACGTATGCACAACCAGGGGAAAACGTTTAGGGTGCTGGGCAGATACACCCAGGACAATCCATCACTGGGAATACTCACTCAGACAAACACACACACACACACACACACACACACACACACACACACACACACACACACACACACACACACACACACACTATATGGGTCAATTTAGAGCATCCATTCATTCATTCATTCATTCATTCATCCATTATCTTCTGCTTAATCCTCTACTAAGGTTGTGGGGGGGTTCCCATGACCATCAAGGGGAGAACGTTTTGGGCACTGGGAAGATACAATCTATTGCTGGGCTCACACCCACACACACTATATGGGGTAATTAAGAGCATCCAATTTATCATTCATTCATTCATTCATTATCTTCCGCTTTATCCTATATTAGGGTCGCGGGGGGGTTCCCCATGCCCATCCAGGGGAGAACGTTTTGGGCGCTGGGCAGATACACCCAGGACAGGGCGCCAATCTATCACTGGGCACACACTCACTCACACACACACACTCTATATGGGGCAATTTGGAGAACTCAATTGACTTGATTCATGTTTTTGGACTGTGGGAGGAAACCGCAGAACCCAGAGGAAACCCACGCGGACACGGGGAGAACATGGAAACTCCACCCAGATGGGAATTTGAACCGGGAGTCCCTAGTGCTGAGAGGAGAACGTGCTAACCACTAAGCCACTGTGCCTCCCAATTTATATATAATATAAAATATTATTGTAATAATGTATATTGGATTGGCGCCCTGTCCTGGGTCTATCTGCCCAGTGCCCGAGATGTTCTCCCCTGGATGGGCATGGGGAACCTCACCGCGACCCTAATAGAGGATAAAGCGGGAGATAATGAATGATGAATAATGTATATTGTAATAATGAAGACGATTTTAAATACTTTTAATGATCAGTGGCATGCTATAAACAATATATGTACTTCATTGCATTAATAGAATACTATATTTGTTAATATAACCATCACCATCACTTGTGTTCATTTTATAAACCACCCACCCAGCAACTCAGTACCTCAGATATTATTCTCTACTAATTAGTTGAATGCTTCTGAGTTTATTACCTATGTACTGTATGCTTAAATGGCACCCTGGTATGAAGGCCCCTATACCAAATAAATTAGTGAGGTGTCATTTTAACTCGAATTGTTAATGCTACATTCAGCATCAGCACTAAAACATTTCAAAATCATTTACCTGCATTAAATAAAAATTAGCTAGCACGTCATGAGCAGGGAACAATGAGCTGTAAATCTTCATGCAGATTCCAACTGAATTTTTACACATCGGAGAAAAAAAATAACATATTTAAATTGTAGCCTGCACAAACGTAATGGCACATCTGAAAGTTTTTTCGTCTGAAAGTTAAATTTAGAAAGAAAAACAAATTTTCTATATAGATTTTATTTCTTTATATTTCTTTACCCCAGCTGCATTTTGACATCAGACGGTGAAAGAATGATAGAATAATGTGGCCTGGTGGATTCAGTAATGGCCTAAGTCCTGCCGCAATTTCAAATTGCTTATCTGAGCTGAATCCAGATGGGAAATCACTCCCAAACAGTTTCCTTCATAAGCGCTTTGCCTAGGCTGTGTTCATTTTGGCCCAGGTACTCAGATGCTAAAATTGCTTTAGACACATATATATATATATATAGGGCGGCACGGTGGCTTAGTGGTTAGCATGTTCTCCTCTCAGCGCTAGGGATTCCCGGTTGGAATCCCAATCTGGGTGGAGTTTCCATGTTCTCCCCGTGTCTTTGTGAGTTTCCTCCGGGTTCTCCGGTTTCTTCCCACAGTTCAAAAACATGGAGCAAGTCAATTGAATTTTCCAAATTGCCCCATATAGAGTGTGTCTGTGTGAGTGAGTGTGCGCTGTTGGAATTTATAGAACATAAAAGACATAAATTGCATTAATTTATCCTAACTGTTTGAAAGTGTGTAATCTATGTGTTTTAATGGTTCAACTGAACATGCAAAACAGGAACAATGGGACAGTCAACAGAAACAGGCCTTAAGTTCATGCCCTAGGAGGAGGCAGGAAGCGGGACCAGATGGTGGAGAAGTTTGAGATGTTTAAGAGGATGTTCTCACCAAGACAAAGGACTGCTTATACACATACATAGGAAAAGGATAGCCCTCCTAAGGTTTATAAACTGAAGCTGGATCTTCGAGAGTCAGAGCTCTCTCATCAATTGCAATTGCTTGCCATCGATGATTCTTTGCTGTACCCTTGTCATTTATTCAGCAACTTGCATTAAAATCTGTTTGGAACAACCTGCATCTCCGAGGCCGTTTATTGAACATCTAACAGTGCCCAGTGATATATCGGCGTCCTGTCCCAGGTGTATCTGCCCAGCGTCTGAGACGTTCTCCCCTGGATGGGCATGGGGCATATATATATGGCATATACAGTATATATATATATATATATATATATATATATATATATATATATATATATATATATATATATATATATATATATACATACACAGTTGTGATCAAATTTATTCAACCCCCACTGAAATAAAGTGTTTTGGCCAGTTTGACATTGATTTGGATCATTTCAGTCATCTTATTTACAATTATATCAAAGAGGCACTTATAAATTAGACAAATATAACATAATATTTATGATGGAATAACCACAAATTTCTTTACTGTGCTCACATCATTATCAGTTTTATTCAACCCCCTAGTGACATTATTTTTTAGTACTTAGTACAACATCCTTTTCCAGTTATGACAGCTTTCAAGCGTGAAGCATAGCTTGACACAAGTGTCTTGCAGCGACCTATGGGTATCTTAGCCCATTCTTCATGGGCAAAAGCCTCCAGTTCAGTCACATTCTTAGGCTTGCGCACTGCAACTGCCTTCTTTAGGTCCCACCAGAGGTTCTCAATTGGATTTAAGTCTGGTGATTGCGATGGCCACTCTAGAATGTTCCAGCCTTTCATGTTCAACCATGCTCTAGTGGACTTGGATGTGTGCTTCGGATCATTGTCCTGTTGGAAGGTCCAACGTCTCCCAAGCCGCAGGTTTGTGACTGACTCCATCACATTTTCCTCCAAGATCTCCTGGTACTGAAGGGAATTCATGGTACCCTGCACACGTTGAAGCTTTCCTGTACCATTAGAAGCAAAACAGCCCCAAAGCATAATTGACCCCCCGCCATGCTTCACAGTAGGCAAGGTGTTCTTTTGTTCATAAGCCTGGTTCTTCCTCCTCCAAACATAGCGCTGGTCCATTGTCCCAAACAGTTCTAATTTAGTTTCATCTGACCAGAGTACACTGTCCCAAAACATTTGTGGCTTGTCCACATGACTTTTGGCACACTGCAGTCGACTTTTCTTGTTCTTTGGAGTCAGCAAGGGGGTGCGCCTGGGAGTTCTGGCATGGAGGTCTTCGTTATGCAGTGCGCGCCTTATTGTCTGAGCTGAAACTTCAGTGCCCACATCTGACAGGTCTTTTTTCAGTTCCTTAGCAGTCATGCAGGGATTTTTCTCCACATTACGCTTCAGGTAGCGCACAGCAGTCGCGGACAGGATCTTCTTTCTGCCACGACCAGGTAACGTTTCCACTGTGCCCTTTAACTTGAACTTGCGAATGATACTTCCGATAGTGTCTCTTGGAATATTTAACAACTTCGCAATCTTTTTATATCCATTGCCATTCTTGTGAAGAGCAATAACCTCTTCTCTTGTCTTCTGGGACCATTCTCTTGCCTTCACCATGCTTGTAAACACACCAGTAGATGTCTAGAAGGAGCTGAGTATCACAGTCCTTTTAAATGTACCTAATTGGTGCTTATCATGCTTGATTGCTGTTCGTTGACATCCACAGGTGTTTTCAATACCTGATTGAAAACACTGGAATGAACCTCTGTTCTTATGAGTGGTAGTTGTAAAGGGGTTGAATAATTGTGTCAATGAAGAAATCACAAAAAGGCCATTTAATACTTTATGACAAAAACAATTGATGCTATCTTAGTTGCATTTAGTTCTTTAACAAGTCCTTGTAAGATTTCATTATGAACACAATTACAAATGTGCACTGAATTCCATAAAACCCTTCGCAGCATTGGGGGTTGAATAAATTTGATCACAACTGTATATATGAATGATTTCTCCTTGTGTACTCTGGTTCTCTGTCACCTACAGGTCACTCTGCTCTACTCTACCTCTCTCTACGTTTCAATATTACTACTACCCTTCATGCTTGAGTTGTATGTGCCCAGAAATATTAGAAGCATTGGGCCAAGTGCAGACTATGTAATAGCAAATAACAACCCAAACCTAGACATGTTCATCCAAAGGGTAGCAGCTTCCACTTAACTCGCTGTCATTCATAATATCTGTCAGTGTTGTAGCGCGTAATGAGGGTTTCTTGTATATTCTAGGAATATGTGCTTCCTGCTTTGGTGTTTTAGGCGGGTTACTGGAAATGGCACCTAACCTCCTTATCCGCCGAAACCATGGGGGTACAATGCGAGTCGGGTGCCTGGTACTTCTGTACCTCTGAGAACAGGATCTTATGTGATCATCGCTGAAGGATTAGCTAACTATTCCACTGGGACTTAACAAGCAAAGAGAGCAGCCAATTAAAACATGAATGAAGGGACTTGCACACTCCTACACAAGACTGGGGGGGGATGAAGGATTGACAGCGTGCTTGTGTATCCCTCCTGTTTTTCTTCACAGTGTTCTATTTGGAACAGGGATGATAGTTTGTGTTTTGGGTGGCTTTAAACTCCTTTAAAAGCCTGAACTGTTCTTTAGGTTTACGGAGGCGATAGAAGCCTTCAAAATGTAGCTTTGCGGCTTTTTTGTCTTTAACTGGTTGGTGGTTGGATGTCTTGGTGGTTATGTTCTTTACTTTGGCTGCACATGCTGCACTGTGTCAAAAATCCAACTACTTCTGATTATTCATTCATTATCTTCCATTTAATCCACTATTAGGGTCACAGGGGTGGGGGGCATCACCATCCAGGGGAGAATGTTTCGGGTGCTGGGCAGATACAACCTATTGCTGGGTATACTTACTCACTCACACATACACACACACACACACACACATACACACACACACTATTTGGGGCAATTAAGAGCATCCAATTTATATCCATCCATCCATTATCTTCCGCTTTATCCTCTACTAGGGTCGCGGGAGGGTTCCCCATGCTCATAAAGGGGAGAACGTTTCGGGTGCTAGGCAGATACACCCAGGACAGGACGCCAATCTATCACTGGGCACACACTCACTCACACAGACACACTATATATTGGGCAATTCGGAGAATTCAATTGACCTTGTTTCATGTTTTTGGACTGTGGGAAGAAAACGGAGAACCCGGATGAAACTCCACTCACGTGGGCACGGGGAGAACATGGACACTCCATCCAGATTGGGATTCGAACCGGGAATAACTAATGATGAGAGGAGAACATGCTAACCACTAAGCCACCATGCCGCCCTCCAATTTATATATAATATAAAATATAATTGTAATAATGTATGTTGTAATAGTGTAAATAGTGTAAATTACAGGATGCCAATCTATCACTAAGTACACTCTAGATGGGGCAATTTAAATCATTCTATTTACCGTTAATCCATGTTTTTGGACTGTGAGAGGAGTCACTAAGCCTCCGTGCCACCTCCCTATCTCCCTAACCTCTATCTCCTTGCTTTTCATCTAACTGAGATGTATTGGGAGGATGATCTGGAGTCATGCATCTTTACTCGCTGGTGCTGAATCCACAGCATTTTTCAGCCCAAACGTGAAAAACATAATGGTCAATAAATCCAGTTTTTGTGGCATCATCCTAATTTTGCAAAACCAGCTTCAATTGATGAGCCCTAGCTGTCAGTTCTCAACAGTTCAGGCAGATGGAGATGGAGTTATGATGCAGGGAATGTGTTCACCTTCAGCAGGATAATGGACCATTTCACAGGGGTCGTATGGATTGTCATTGTCATAGATTGGTTCCAGGAATATGACAGCATGTCTTTGCTTCCCAGGTTTTCAATCCCCAAATCTGATCTTATAGAGTATTTCTGGGACAAGGTAGAATGAACCGGTCATAGCATGTCAGTACCTGCAAAATAAATAAATAAATAAATAACTCAGGTCTGCATGAGCCAATATTCATGCAACATGATTTCAATACCTACTGGAATATACAGCATTACAACTGATGCAGGTCTGAAAGCCAATAGAATCCCAACACGCTCATCTCATCTAATTTTCTTGATTGTTTAATTCTATACTAGGGTTACCAAACTCATCCAGAGGAAAATAAACCATATAGGGGCAATTAAGAGCAGCCAATTCTTCTTAAATCAATGTTTTTGGACTGTGGGAGGAAACCGGAGAACCCGGAGGATACCCATACGGACTTGAGGAGAACATGGAAACTCCACCCAGATTAGGATTCGAACCTGAATCCCCCGTGCTCCCAACATGATACTTTATATAAATACATTCATCCATCCATTCATTATCTTCTGCTTAATCCTGCACTAGGGTTGTGGGGGGGTTCCCCATGCCCATCCAGGGGAGAACATTTCGGGCGCTGGGCAGATACATCCAGGACAGGGCGCAATCTATCGCTGGGCACACACTCAGACACACTCTATATGGGGCAATTTGGAGAATTCGATTGACCTTGATCCATGTTTTTGGACTGTGGGAGGAAACCGGAGAACCCAGAGGAAACCCACATGGACATGGGGAGAACATAGAAACTCCACCCAGATGGGGATTCGAACCCTAGCAAGAGGCCACCATGCTGCTCATAAATATTTCATTTGTTCATTATTAAATTATCTTCTGCTTAATCCTGCACTAGGGTCATGGGGCTTCCCCATGCCCATACAGAGGAGAACGTTTCGGGCGCTGGGCAGATACACCAAGGACAGGGCGCCAATCTATCACTGGGCACACACTCACTCACACAAACACACACACTCTATATGAGGCAATTTGGAGAATTCGATTGACCATGATCCCTGGACTATGGGAGGAAACTGGAGCACCCCGAGAGAGGCCAACGTGCTAACCACTAACCCACCGTGCCACCCGGTTTAGCAATACCAATGAATGTAAATCAAGTCAACTTACTTGTTAACAAATAACAAGATCAGCTCGATGGCAGTGGAACGATGCTGTGAATGTCTTGTAAAATCTGGTCTATTAATTAGTTGTCGTCTTCAGAACAGGCCCTTGGAGCAGAATAGGAAACTGCCCTCCATGGATCCATCAACAGAAGAAGAAGCAGTCCGTTCTGAAACGGTGAGCTTTGCGCTGCATCCCGTCTCATGGAAGATGCCATCACCAGAAATGTCTGAAGTGCATTCAAATTAAATAAAGCATTTCAATTTCATCACCCTGGACTCATTCTCCCAGCCCTCGCTATACTACTGAATACATCAATTACATAAGCCTTGTCTACCGAGATTCGAGTCATATTAAAAACGCCTGCCACTCCGAATCCACCATTTCACCATCTCAAGTGACTGCGAAGGTTAATGGTCTTCATTCAATACCTCACGCTTAAAGTAAAATACTACAATGTGTTCCGAACAGCAGAAGCTTCTGCAAGTTGGGCTCTATTGAATCTTCCTACTCCATTTTCCGTCTTCCTCACGGTCAAAGAGAGCTTCGTCTTCAGATTTTGGATCTCCGCTCTTTACCATATTGTCCCGTGCACACTGGCTATTATCGCACGATGAGCACCGCACAATCTGAGCGTGTAAGAGTCAATTAGTGCACAGTGAAGATGAGAGTAGGCAGAAGGTTAATAGTATTAATGAGTGTGGAGGCGTCCATCTGTGTTTTGTGCAAAGCGAGCTGCTCGGAAAAAAAAAAAACAGAGGAGAGCCAGTGAATGCAGACCGCAAGAGTACATTTAAAGTAATTTAAAAGTCCTTAAATGTACTACCTTATAAATAAAATACACTTCATAAAGAAAGATTTACATTTGATTCTCGTGTCTCTTAAAAGATGCCACTCACACTTGTATCTTCACAGACTCGTGTGTAGGCGGAGAACTTTCAGCAAGTGCTTATTTAGTGTTGCAGCTACGTTTTATGTATGTTGGTAACAAATGCATGGAGAGCACTGTGTATGTGGAAATGCTGTGATTTAGTAGAAAATGATGATGATTAAAGCATAACAATGCATCTGGTGCTATTTTCCAGTAAAGCAAATGTAATAGTACTTGTATTTTTTATGTACCTTGGTTATTAAAAATCAATTAAATATACATTAAATATGAAGAGGGCGGATTCCCGGTTTGAATCCCAATCTGGGTGGAGTTTCCATGTTCTCCCCGTGTCTGCGTGGGTTTCCTCCGGGTTCTCTGGTTTCCTCCCACAGTCCAAAAACATGGATCAAGGTCAATTATATTCTCCAAATTGCCCCATATAGAGTGTGTTTGTGTGAGTGAGTGTGTGCCCAGTGATGGTTTGGTGCCTTGTCCTGGGTGTATCTACCCAGCACCCGAAACGTACTTCCCTGGATGGGCATGGGGAACCCCCCCCCCCCCCGCGACCCTAGTAGAAGATAAAGTTGAAGATAATGGATGGATGGATGAATATGAAGAATCTAGAGATTAAATATTGTGAAACATGCGAACTCAATGTACCAAAATGAACATCGAGACCTCATTCATTCAAGACTCAAGAGGGTGAGTCTGGTACTTTGTGGTTAGAGTGTTGGGCTATCAATCTGAAGGTTGCAGGTTCAAATATCAGGTCCACTGATGTTACCACTGTGGGTACCTTAACCCTCACTGCTCCCTGTGTTCTGAGCATCAAGTTGGAATACTTATAAGTCGCTTTGGATAAAAGCGTCTGCTAAATGACCAGATGTATTTTGGTAAATAGTTTATAATGACGGCGGCACGGTGGCTTAGTGGTTAGCACGTTCGCCTCTCAGCACTAGGGATTCCCGGTTCGAATTCCCATCTGGGTGGAGTTTCCATGTTCTCCCCGTGTCTGCGTGGGTTTCCTCCAGGTTTTACGGTTTCCTCCCACAGTCCCAGTTTCCTCCCACACTGTCCCACAATGAATGAATGAATGAGTTTATAATGACTATATTCATGCAGATAAAAGACTCTATGAACACACTGTCTCTAACTATCGGACTTGTTTCTAATAAAAGTCCTAAATTGGATCCTATCAAATATATCAAGAATCAGCACCAAAAGGCAAAACAGATGAGTCTTGCATTGTATGAGGCACACTTTGCTAATTGGATCTGGAATTTGACAGGATATTTATTGGATGGCTGCTCACTTTGCGCTGATGCCTCTGACTGAAATCACAAATGATTATTGATTGGTATTCAGATGAGCAGTGAGGTGGAAACAACTGTGGTACCCTTCACAAAAATGGACAAGTCACAAAGCAGAAATATGAAGCACCCACGTAGACAAGACATGTGCTCTTCCATGTTCCACAGAGTGAAGCTTCTGCATGGCTTCATAACAAATCCCAACTTATGTTATTTCAAAAAGTGCATGCGATTCAATTTTTGGAGTGATTAGTAGTATTCTGGGCGGCACGGTGGCTTAGTGGTAAGCACGTTTGCCTCTCCGGTTTGAATCCCCATCCTGGTGGAGTTTCCATGTTCTCCCCATGTCCGCGTGGGTTTCCTCCGGGTTCTCCGGTTTTCTTCCACAGTCCAAAAACATGGATCAAGTCAATTGAATTCTCCAAATTGCCCCATATAAAGTGTGTATGTGTAAGTAAGTGTGTGTCCAGCGATAGATTGGCACCCTGTCCTGGGTGTATCTGCCCAGCGCCCGAAACGTTCTCCCCTGGATGGCCATGGGGAACCCCCCCCCCCCCCCCCCGCGACCCTAATAGGGGATAAGATAAGCGTAAGATAATGGATGGATAAACACAAATAGCATGCAAACAGTACACAAACCTCATTTGCTACATCAAATATCAAAGCCAGTATATGGCTTCATGCTTCTTGTTCCTTGACACCTTGAGAAACACTTTTTGCATCATTGCATCATGTAAGGTAGCTGCTAGGGAATTTTAGCTTTGGGCATATGTTAAAAAACACACACATTTTATAAGGGCTCTCTTGCCATGCTCCGCACCACAATCAGAAATTGTCTGAAAGAGATTAAAAGGTATTTTCCTCCTTAGGCGCGGCAAATTGGTTTTGGATTAAGGCTGATTGATTGCCATGAAGGTATATATACGGCCGTCCGGTGAAAATGCTCAGCTATGAGCGCACAAGTAATTTCATCCGATCTACTCATGGAAAGCATGTCGGATAAAATCGATTGATATTATGTAGCAGTTGCCGGTATCATATTGCTTAAGGTTATCATTAAAAGTCTTAAATGAATATCATCTTTTATGAGGTTTTAGAGAAAGCATGTAGGAAAAGAGAGCGCCCTATGTGTGTGTGTGTATGTGTGTGTGTGTGTACACATGCACCAGTGTGTGTGTTTTAGCATTGTGTCTAAAGGGCATGTTAATTGACACTAGAGGCCCATTATGATAGAAAATTTATTGAAGAAATGTAAATGCCACTGACCTCTAAATCAGTGGTGCAACCCAGAGCCTCATCAGTCAACCTAAAAAAAATCTTTAAATGCTACAGACATTTCATGCATCGCTTTGGAGGTCTTTTAATGTCAATAATGTCCCAAATTAGGAATCTTTGATTAGAGACTTAAAAGTTTTGTAAGGATCTTTAGTATCTTCTAGAGGCGGTACGGTGGCTTCGTGGTTAGCACGTTCTCCTCTCAGCACTAGGGATTTCCGGTTCGAATCCCAATCTGGGTGGAGTTTCCATGTTCTCCCCGTGTCTGTGTGGGTTTCCTCCGGGTTCTCCAGTTTCCTCCCACAGTCCAAAAACATGGATCAAGTCAATTGAATTCTCCAAATTGCCCCATATAGAGTGTGATTGTGTGAGTGAGTGTGTGCCCAGATTGGCGCCCTGTCCTGGGTGTATCTGCCCAGCGCCCGAGATGTTCTCCCCTGGATGGGCATGGGAACCCCCCCCCCCCCCAATACAGGATAAAGCGGAAGATAATGAATGAATGAATGAATGAATGAATGAATGAGTACTAGTAATTTAGATGAGTATTGCAACAGGGCTGCACGGTTGCTTAAGTAAGTAAGTAAGTAAGTAAGTAATTTATTTATATAGCGCTTTTTACAACAGTACATTGTCACAAAGCAGCTTTACAGAATGAAAAGCCTTTAAACCCCCAAAGAGCAAGCCGAAGCGACAGTGGCAAGAAAAAACTCCCTTTTATGTTGTTATTTAAGGAAGAAACCTTGGGAGGACCAAGACTCAGTGGGGGACTCATCCTCCTTGAGCGGCCGGGCAGCAACAACAGTGTAGAACAGCCATGTCCAGATATTAAACAAATGGAAAAACTAACAACTAGAAAACTATATGTGAGTCCATTAGGGGGCGTCCTGCAGGACCGCCTTGTCAGGATCCATACAGTATTCGTAAGCAGAGCCATGGATCTCCAGGAAGCCGGGGGACACCTCAAAAGAAACAGACAAAGGAAGGGAGTTAGAGCTAATAATAAAGCACGGCATTTAATTAATAAGTAATTAATTGACACAGTGCAGCATGTGACTCCGGCATCACTGACTAGAGCAGCATAACTAAAAGAGGCAGATACTGCAGACTCTACATAGTTGAGATGGCGCCCCGGAACAGCATCATTCCAGCGCCACACCCCCCCCATTAATGATGAGGTGGGTGAAGAGGTGAAATGCCAGCATATACTGATCAGAGATTACCCCCCAACACAGCCAAGTCTGAGATCTACATCTTTATCTACAGGGGATTAGTTAAACGCAAGATTAAATAAATGTGTTTTTAATTTATTTTTAAAGATTAATAGTGATTCAGAATCACGAACAGTAACTGGAAGGCTATTCCAAAGTTGAGGAGCCTTGTGGGAGAACGCTCTTCCACCAGCAGTAATTTTATTTATTCTAGGAGCTAAGAGTAAGCCAGCACCTTGAGATCGGAGCTCACGTGTTGGCTGGTACAACTGAATCAGCTCACTCAGATACTGTGGAGCCTGGTTATGTAAAATTTTATATGTTATTAATAAAATTTTGTACTCGATACGAAACTTAACTGGTAGCCAGTGCAAGTTTGATAACACAGGAGTTATATGATCAAACTTTCTGGTTTTAGTTAAAACTCTAGCTGCAGCATTCTGCACAAGTTGTAATTTATGTAATGATTTATTAGAACATCCTGTCAGAAGTGAATTACAATAATCTAACCTTGAGGTAATAAAAGCATGAATGAGTTTTTCTGCATCTTGGAGGGAGAGGATATTTCGTAGCTTCGAAATGTTACGAAGGTGAAAAAATGCAATTCTAGTGATATTGCTAATGTGCTTTGTAAAGGAGAGATCTGAATCAATAATGACACCGAGATTATTTACAGATGAACTGGGTCTAATTAAAGAGTTATCAAGGTTTAACATAGTGTTAGAAGCTTTGTTAATTTTGTCCTTGGGTCCAACTATCAGAAACTCTGTTTTATCAGAATTTAGCAGTAGGAAGTTTTTTGACATCCACATTTTAATATCTTGGATGCAGTCCTCGAGCTTAGTGACTGAACAACCATCATTAGGGTTAGCTGAAACATATAACTGTGTATCATCTGCATATGAGTGGAAACTGATTCCATGTTTACGAATAATTGATCCCAATGGAAGCATATATAATGCAAATAGGAGTGGACCCAGAACTGACCCTTGTGGGACACCATATTTAACTTTAACGAGATCAGAATATTGGTTGTTAACACAGGTGAATTGATATCGATCAGTCAGGTAGGATTTAAACCACTGGAGTGCAGATCCTGTAACACCCACAATGTTTTCTAATCTATCAACTAAGATGTTATGGTCTATAGTGTCAAAGGCTGCACTAAGATCTAATAATACAAGAAAAGAGATTTGGTTATTATCAGAGGACATTAATAAGTCATTAACAACTTTAATTAAGGCTGTCTCAGTGCTATGGTGAGACCTAAAACCTGACTGAAAAACTTCATGAACGTTATTAGCTAGAAGATGGCGATTCAGCTGGTTGAACACTATTTTTTCTAGGATTTTAGAGACAAAAGGAAGGTTTGATATTGGTCTATAATTGGACAGTATTAGAGGATCTAAATTAGGTTTTTTAAGTAATGGTTTAATGACTGCACACTTCAGATTTTTGGGGACATAGCCTATTTTAAGTGATGAAAACTATATGTGAGTCCATTAGGGGGCGTCCTGCAGGACCTTAGTGCTTAGTGATTAACACGTTCTCCTCTTAGTGCTGGGGATCCAGGTTCGAATCCCGATCTGGCGGGGGGGGGGGGGGTTCAGTCCAAAAACATGGATTTAAAGTAAATTGGTTGCTCTAAATAGCATCTATCCAAGTTGCCCCTATATAGTGTCTGTTTCCCTGTGAGTGAGTGTGTACCCAGTGATAGATTGGCACCCTGTCCTGGGTGTATCTGCCCAGCGTGCCAAACGTTCTCCTCTGGATGGGCATGAGGAACCCTCCCACCCTCCACCCCAAACCTAATCGAGGATTAATATAAGGATAATGAATGAATGAGGAATTACAACATTACTTTTACTATCTGATATTCAGCAATATTTTAATTCAGATCATTTTTCCCCAACACTCTGATTTTTGCAGCCACATGCTCAAATATGTATGAGTGTCCTTGGGTTATATTATACATACATAGCATTTGTGTATAAAAACATGACATTTTATTACATCATTTTTTTGTGTTTTAATGATTGACATCACTAACTAACAGGATTTTTTTTTTCTTCCTACCTCCCCCCGCCCTCGCCCCACCTTTACATCATCCTCACCTCATTCCTCATAACCCATTCAACAAACAAAATGTTCTGCTTGCATAAATCTTGTTTATATTACGGTAAATATAGGCCGATTCAGGAGCGGGGCCAAAGATGTTTTTTTTTTTTTTTTTTTTTAACAGATTCATCGCAATTAAATATATTTATGAAGGAAGTGGTTTAAAAAACTTTTGGAAATAAACTTCCGTTAAGGCTTTAGATCATCAACCGGAGCTAAATTAGAGAATGTTGTAAGCTATCATTAGACTATACTGTTCAGAGCCATAGCTTCAGTGCTGGGATAATTTAGCGCAAGTTTGATCATTGCCGAGTCAAAGCTCTTATGTAGGTCACAGATAAAATAGATATGATGTGGTGAGCCTAATCAGTTTCGGAACAGACTTTAATTAAAGAAAATGAGAAATGTTGCATCACTGAGGCAGACTGAAAAGTGCTATGTGACACCTTGTTTGAAAAGCTGCAGATTTTTTTTATTAACAGTGCATTTTTATAAAATGAAGGACATCATTGTATCTTTAGCGGTATGATGGCCTGTCACAGAGTGGTACTCTTAATATTTATTTAGCTTTTTAGCCCTTTAAGTGTGACCATGGTTGCCTTGCGGTTGAACAAATAGCACTAGGGATATAATATACACTTGTATATATACAAGTGTATATTTAAATTCGGAGTCAATAGTACTTTGATTGTAGCCTTATTTCTGACAGTGTGACCAGACAGATGACATTGGATACAATTCACACTTAGAATATATGAAAGTAGTCAAAGGTTTGGATTATTAAGATTACCATTGATTAATTCTCATGCCTCATCCTATATGAGGGTCCTGGGAGGTTCCCTTTTGCCCATCCGGAGGAGAATGTTTATAAAATGAAAGACATCATTGTATCTTTAGCGGTATGATGGCCTGTCACAGGTGGTACTCTTAATATTTAATTAGCTTTATAGCCCTTTAAGTGTGACCATGGTTACCTTGCTGATAAACAAATAGCTCTAGGGATATTTTAATATATAGTATTATACAAAATAAGTGTATATTTAAATTGGGAGTCAATAGTACTTTGATTGTAGCCTTATTTCTGACAGTGTGACCAGACAGATGAAATTGGATATGATTCACACTTAGAATATACAATAGTAGTCAATGGTTCTCATGCCTCATCCTATACGAGGGTCGTGGGAGGTTCCCTGTTCCCCATCTGGAGGAGAACTTTTTGGGCGCTGGGCAGATACATCCAGAAAAGGGTGCCAATCTATCTGGGCACACACTTCCTCACACGCACAGACACAATACAGGAACAATTGCGTGGGAGGAAACCCATGCAAATACGTAATGATCATGGAAACTCCACCCAGATTGGAATTCGAACCTGGATCCCCAGTGCTGAAGCAGACATGCTAACTACTATGCCACCAGCCTTAAATTTTCTATATTAAAAAACTGTGTGCACTGTTTAAAGACTACATTCGGGTCACAGGGGGACCCCTATGTCCATCCAGGGGAGAACGTTTCGAGCACTGGGTAGATACAGCTAGGACAGGGTTTCAATCTATCACTCACACACAGACACACATATACAATTTAGATAGGGGAAATTAATTGCATCCAATTTACCTTGAATCCATGTTTTTGGACTGTGGAAGGAAACCAGAGAACCCGGAGGACACCCACACAGGCAAGGAGAACATGGAAACTCCATCCAGATCTGAGAATTGTGATATATATATATATATTCTGCATGATTCCTGTTGCTGTAATAATGGGACCTAATTTCCGGATATACTTTAAATCCAAAAAGCTCCCTTTGGACCCGTTACTACATGTGATCCTTTAGCTGTTGCCAAAAAATGGCCCGGATAACACATTGTAGTCATTTTGCTGTCAAAAGGCCAATAATAAAAGGGAGGACTGAAGTAATGAAGAACCTGTGAAGAGTCAAAATAAAATAGCATTAAAAGTGGCATTAAAAGATCCGCATCTCTCTTTTTTACTTGAGGGTCACCTACATGAAGCAATTATCAAGTGTCCCTTTATAGAGAAGCTCTGCTGGTCATTAGAGCAAAGTCACACTTGTACCAGCAGGTCCTCGGGGACCGAAAGAAGTCCTAAATGTGTTGGGTAAAATCCAATTACGGAAGCCTTCATTTGCAGATATTAAAAAGTACAACATATGTTAAGATGAGAAAGCGGGCAGGGCTCCAGTGGCTTTAAATGCCAGAGAGTCTCAACAGAGGGGCCTCAGTCAGAAGGAGCAGGACGGGAACCAAGAAAATAAGACAACACATGGCATCGCACCTGGAGGCTGACATCCAATGCAAGTGGAAGAGCGAATGTGCGACTCTCACGTCTCATGATGCTGTTGTACTCTCACATGGTACAGTGAGAACAAGAATATTCATACTTATCATGTCGGTAGAGGTTTGTGTTAATATTGTTTTTATCAGTTTATATCTCAGAGAAACTTTTATCTCATTACCTTCTGCTTATATCTATATTACGGACAAGGGTTGTGGGGGGGTTCCCCATGCCCATCCAGGGGAGTATGGTTTGGGCGCTGGGCAGATACACCCAGGACAGGGTGCCAATCTATCACTGGACACACTCTCACACAGACACACACACACACACAAACACACTCTATATGGGGCAATTTAAGGCAGCCCATTTATTTCGCATCCATGTGTTTAGCCTGTGGAAAGAAAACCAGAGAACCTGCAGAAAACCCAGGAATCCCAATCTGAGTGAAGTTTCATGTTCTCCATGTTCTCCGGTTTTCTCCCCCAATCCAAAAACATGGATTCAAGGTGAATTGTCTGCTCTAAATTGCCCCCATATAGTGAGTGTGTGCCTTAGAGTTGGATTGGGGCCATCCTGGGTGTATCTGCTTAGTACCCAAAACGTCCTCCCTCGGATGGGAATGGGGAACCCATTTTTTACGTCATGCCCATCCAGGGGAGAACACCTTGGGCGCTGGACAGATACACCCAGGACAGGACGCCAATCTATTGCTGGGCACACACTCACTCACACAAATTGCCCCACACTCTATATGGGGCAATTTGGAGAATTCAATTGATCCATGATCCATGTTTTGGACTGTGGGAGGAAACCGGAGAACCCGGAGGAAACCCACGCGGACAAGGGGAGAACATGGAAAGTCCACCCAGATTGGGATTTGAACCAGGAATCCCTAGCGCTGAGAGGTGCTGAGAGGAGAACATGCCAACCACTAAGCCACTGTGCCCCCCCCCCCCCCCCCCCCCCGCAATTCAGTTTATTAAAAATGTTCCATTATCTATTAAAATGTCCCGTTAATATTTATATGACCTAGCAAAATAAAAACAAAAAAAACAATAACTTAAAATTGTTTTCAAACAATGCAGTAAACCCTAATAAAGGGCTACATAAACAAACATGAATTCAGTCGAATCGAAAACTCAGCAGTACTTTAACTATTAGAACACGGGTCATCAGATAAACATACCAACATCCAGCAGTGGGTTCAAATCTGCGAGTTCTGTTTTTCACGCCATTAAACATTTATGTAATCAGTTCATGTTTTTCTGCCTTTTTACCAAGAAACAGCTTCAAAGGACATGCCTTTTATAAATTCCTTCCATTTTAATGCATCTCCCCTACTACAAATCGGCCCACCTGAAAGTGACATGTCTCCTTTAAGGTCTCCGCGTTCCGTCGACCCGTCACCGAAACCTTCCTCATGACATACTTCCTATTTCGTTTGTTACTGTATACGATTATTTGATGTGTATATAAGTAATACGTCGACGCCGCCATGCAAAAGCCCCCAGCCTGTGCTCCAGGAAATAAAATAAACATGCCTAGCGATGATTGGCATCAAGTGCACCCATACTTCCTCCGTGTGACGAAACTGTCGCCTTTCAAGTGAAGAAGTGTAACATTCCAATTCCCTTAAGTGCTCTGTGTTTTAGCTTTGTCCCTAATTAGACGGGTAATGTGAGAGAAGCTGATTGGCATTTTAAACGCGCTGCCATCTCTCCTTACCATGCAAGCTCCCCTTGCATCCAACCTCAAAGATGCCATCAGAGGAATCATTAGAAAATAAAATGACATTACAAAAAAGATCCTCCCCTGACAGATGTTATCATTACTACCTTTAATCAAAAGTACAAACTTGTTCTTCCGTCTCTCTCACTTTCTCGCTCTCGCTCTCTACTCCTTCTTCTCCTTCTTCTCCTCGCCCGGCTTTTATCCCCTTCCTGCATGTCTCGCACATCATCCTTCGCTCTTTCCCAGGGTATTTCAGAGAAGTGAGTGAGTGAAAGAGAGGGAGAGAGAGGAGGAAAAAAAAAAAAAAAAAAAAACAGAGATGGAGGGAGACAGGGGAAAAAAGACGACTTAAGCTCTGTCAATTGGAGTGAGCGCACTACTAAGTTTGGCTTCACTACAAAGGTTAGCAGATCTGACTGTCAATACTGTCAAGAGGAATGGAGTCTTTGGGAGGGGCAGCAGAGGAGGCAGGGGAGAAGGAGGAGGATACACAGAGGTGAGGAGCCGGTGGAGGCGGTGATGGTGGTGCTGATGGTGGTGGTGGAGAGGGGGAGAAAGGCAGGAGGGTTTGCTTTGAGAGAAAGAGATACTTTGATATTTCGGAATGTTAGAAGGGTGAATGCGGAGAGCTGGAGGTTGGGGATCTAATTACCGGGCCATAATTGGGGGCTGGGGAATAGGCCGCCGTCCTCTCAACTCACTGCAGATCAATTATGTTAAGAGAACATCTGTAAGTAGAGCTTAATGAGGTCCATTAGAGCAACATGCGCTGCCTCTCCCTAACCGGGCTTGTCAGCTCCTTGGATGAGCAGGAGCGCGCTGCTAACTGGGGACCTGCCGGAGGTGCTTAAATAGCAGAGGAGGGGAGGGAGCAAAGGTAGGGAAGGGAAGGAGCCGGAGTCGCCCTCGTGTCGTCGTGTGTGGAGGAACCGAACCCTGGCTCCTGTCTCGCATGGAGGAGGCGGACGGCGGGATTTGACGTCGGCTCGGGGAGCTCGCCCCCGGGATCCAGCCCTAGAGGACGCGCACAAGCTCGGCACGCGGAAACTTTCCCTCGGTGAGACTCGAACCCGGGGCAGAGGGGCGTTGCGTCCGCGGGGGTTGGTTGGAGTATTTGCGGTGTCGGTGGCGCGCGCTGCTCGAAGGCGGAGAGCGTTTGGCGAGATAAAGTGCAGAGAGGTGGAGAAATGAAGTGGAGATGGATGTGCGCCGTGCGTTCGGGGGAGACGCGTTGGGAGCCCGCACGCTGCGCGTGTTGTGGCTGGTGGCTCTTGGAGCGACTCTCTGCGGCGCTGAATTGTTGTTGTTGGGTTTTCGCTGGCGTCCCAAACCGCGTGCGCCTCTCTCTCTCTCTCTCTCTCTCTCTCTCTCTCTCTCTCTCTTTCTCGCAGGCGCGTTTGCATGGCGTCAAGATTCTCATTGTAATAAGTATAGAGAGAGAGAGAGAGAGAGAGGTGTGTGAGAGAGGAGGGTCAGTATGTTGTACATGTCACCCCCTCGTAATGTTGCGCACACACACACACACACACACACACACACACACATATATATATATATATATATATATATATATATATATATATATATATATATATATATATATATATATTCATTCATTCATTCATTCATTATCTCCCGCTTTATCCTCTATTAGGGTCGCGGTGGGGTTCCCCATGCCCATCCAGGGGAGAACATCTCGGGCGCTGGGCAGATAGACCCAGGACAGGGCGCCAATCCATAACTGGGCACACACTCACTTACACACACACACTCTATATGGGGCAATTTGGAGAATTCAATTGACTTGATCCATGTTTTTGGACTGTGGGAGGAAACCGGAGAACCCGGAGGAAACCCACGCGGACACGGGGAGAACATGGAAACTCCACCCAGATGGGGATTCGAACCGGGAATCCCTAGCGCTGAGAGGAGAACGTGCTAACCACTAAGCCACCGTGCCGCCTACCTATATATATATATATATATGTATGTATGTATGTAGTGTATGTATGTAGTGTGTGTGAGAGAACGGTGGGTCAGTTTTAAACTACGTCACCCACACATCTTAATATTGCAAAAATAAATAAATTTGTGTGTGTTTGTGTGTATGTATGTATGTATATATATATATATATATATATATATATATATATATATATATATATATATATATATATATATATATATTAGTGTGTGTGTGTTTTCATACACATGTATAATCATTTTCTTTAAGGCTGTGAGGTATACACTTAATAGCCACAATAATAAGCACAGGTCAGGACTAATGCAGTGGGTGTAACGTCTTGTTATATTGAAAATGCTACATGATTGAAGGTTCAAGAACTCACGAACCTGTTTGAAGCACCCAGTGAGGTAGAGATGATCACAAACACATTACTGTCCCTGTAATTGTTAAAACAACCACATAATTATGATTGCCTGATCATTTATCCTGTTGTGCGATTTGTTCAGGACTGTAGAATGGTGTGTGTGTGAGAGAGATGCAAAACGTTTGTGTCTGTTCAAAAACATTGTTATACTAAATGTCTAAAATGTTTAGGTTCTGAATTTGTGGTTGTTCCTTAAGGTCCAGCATCATTGCATCTCTTATAATAAAATATTCTGTCTAAAATATTCTGGTTCCAAATTTGAGATCATTCCTTCTGTTCCAGCATCAGTGCATATCATGTAATAAACTATCTCTAGAATGTTCAGGTTCTGAATTTGAGGTGGTTCCCTATGCCCCAGCATTAGCGCATCTCTTATAATTAACAATATAAAATGTTCAGGTTCCAAATTTACGCTCTGTTGTTCATCAAAGTAACAGATGCATATCGCGTTACCGGTGTTGTGACCGATTCACTGAATCATCTGTGGCATAGTGATGTTAATACAGAAGACGAATCCATAAACCAAATCTACATCTGACTTTCTTTACATCAACATCGTGCTGCAGGTGGATTTGTAGACTGTGATGTAGAGGGGGGAGTGGAGAAGACAAAATCAGTCGCATCACCTGTTAACACGGTTGAGGGAGTTTCACCTCAGTGACATGATAATGGTTGTAAAGGTCCAATGTAAATGTAAAGGTCCAATGTAGAACAGACCACTCTGCATAAATCAAGTTCTTTAAAAACAATTACCAGCACATCTAATTTAATCAACTTCATCCCAAGTTATACGTCACATTTGTGTATTAAATATTAACCTAAATTTTTTTTGTGTGTAAAGCTCTTTAGTACAGATCTTTTAGCCAGTATCCTGATATCAATTAACACCATACTCTGTAGACCACACCAAACATGACAACCACTATATATATTTGCTTCTGTAAGAATGGGCATGTTTGTTATTCAGTTAGTCTTGGCATTAATGATGTTAATATCATTTGATTGAACCATAACAAAGTATCATTCAACAATCAATTAATGGTAATGTAACAAGTACATTCCCACTCCGCTGTTCCTCACTATACCATAAAAACTCTGTGCCTCTTAATGTGGTCTATTCATGAACACGCCCCCTGTTTGTTTTTGTTGTCGGTGTCACTGAAACCTAAGAGAAGGCTGAACGGTACTGAAATCTTTCCGTGATTTACAGCATTAGTCTGTTTTTCAGTGTCTCATGGTTCTCAGAGTTGTCCTGAATAATTTAAGCTAATACAGGGTGGCCCTATATTAAAAAGTAGCCTCCTATATCCAGCAGGTGCCTCATTCTGAATTGGAGGAGGCCTATCCCTTTCCTCTGCTGATCATCCATCCCAATACGTCGTGTCGCCTTGTATGCACCGTCACAATGTTAATTTACCTTTTTAGTCTGTGGTTTTGGTCCTGGATATATGTTGGACTACTTTGAGACCATGTGTATGACTGCTTACATGCTGTGATCAGAGTTCACACAACACGGAAGCAGACAGAATGATCCCAGAACCCAGACTAGAGTTTAAATCAAGAGTATATACATTGTATAGTTCTATATCTCCATCCCTTCCAGACTGAGTGAGTGCTCTCGGGTTCCACTGTACGCTCTGGCAGTGGCACTCTCTACCTCATCACTCCCAATAATTCAGATATCTTCAGTGAGTAATTGTCGTGATAATGTGCTATATAAAGTGGAAGCTAGGGGTAAAAAAAGAAAGAACAGGTTAGTGCCCCTACCTTCTCTGACTGTCTCTCTCTCGCTCTCTCTCTCTCTCTCTCTCTCTCTCTCTTCTTTACGCAAATGGCATGATTACGCAGATAGCTCAGCTCTGAAATAATTCAATCCATGACAAAAACCTAATTACTGGCAGGTCATATACCCTGTCAGCTTTAATGCATCTCATCATTCACAATGGTGCCGAGGAGCATTTTTATGACCCATCTCATTACCGCCGCGTTTTAGGCTCAGTGATTGGCAAAAGGCCGCAATGCTAACAATCAACTACACCAAGTCTGACACCATCACTCATCTTCTTTCTTTTTCTTTTTTTTTTTTTTTTTTTTTTCTTTTTCTTTTCGGAAATCCTGCCTTGCTCTCTTATTGAGCAATTTCCCACTAAGAGTGAGGGGAGAAAAGTTTTGGCCCATTGTCAAGAGCAAAAGCTAATTGTGTGTGCCTGTGCCTGTGTACTCGGCGAGGGGAGGGTTGTGCATCATTCTCCTTGGCAACATGGGCATTAATAGGCACTAATTAGAGTGTGCAGGTGTAACCAGTGGGTAAAAAATAGCTTTAGACATACATTGCACAGTGAATCAGAAAAAGGGGGCATTTAACTGGAAAAGGGAAGATGGAAATGAAAATGAAAATGAAGACAGTCTGAAAATGATTCGCCTAATTGTTTTTTTATGCAGAAACATTATGGAGGAATAATGCTTGACTTCTTTTATTTCCAGACAGTGATCTGATCTATTTTAATGCAAAAAAACACTCTGATTACATCTTCGAATTAAATGGTCAGCATCACAACTATATTTTATTAGTACAAAATAAATAAATAAAAATAAAAAACGTCCTACAGTGTATTCAGATAGCTTTATTAATGTGATTGGAATTGTGTTGGAACACAAATCTATTTTTTGGACCATTTTAGAGCCGGATTGGTTCAAATCGGGGCATCCCACCAGCACTACAATTAACAACGGCGCAGACAGCCACCTCCATTCAGTCCCGCTCATTAATAACCATTATTTCCCAAGTGATTGGAACGCAGATGTCGGATTCTCCGAAGAGCCAATCGCGGGCGAGTGGATAAAGATCACACCCCCTAAACATTAGAGGTAGAGTGCAACAAGATCCCGGCTATATCTACAAAGTATAACGCCTGTCAAGCCATTAATTTGCTGGCAGCCCCCATCGAGAGCCCTCCTCGCGCAAAGGTCTCCGGAACGCGCGTCAGGGAAGAGCGCGCAAAGTTTCTCCCTGGAGCGCGCAGCGTCATTGCGCCTGTCTGTTATTAAGCTAACGAGCTTTTCTTCATCGCCGTGCACTGTCTTAGCAGTGAGGGATTGGCTCGGCGAGCTAATAAAACCCGGCTTCCCATTCCTCTCCATTCTCACTCACTGTTCAGCAAGTTGGCTCCATCCGTGGGCAGTCGGGCGAGCACACCTGTAGCGTGTCGGATCCACGAGGACCTCGTTATTTCCGAGCTGAAGATCATAGTGATCTGCAACGAGATGTCGGCTTCTTAAACTTTCCTTTCCCCCCCCCTCCTGATCTCCGGCTCCGAGGAATATAAACGGAAGAGTGGAAGAGTTCGAGGTTCTAAAGTTCTACCTGCTGAGTAACTTGGTCAAGGTGAGTCTTGGAGTCATTCGATTTAAAGCCGTTTATTACCTGCAGCCGCGTCGGTGCGCCTGTTCTAGCAAACACAGCAGCCTTGTTATTGCTTGATTTGGGGATTTTTTTTTTTTTTTTTTTTTTTTTTTTTTTTTACTATTTTCTTATTTTATCAACCCAAACTCCACCTCGTCGGCTCACTGACCTTACCATGAAATATTCAGCTTATTGGATCACCATGCTCTGCGCCTGTGCTTTGCATTCTGCACGCTTTCAAGTTTCAAGTTGCCCAAATCAAAGTGCATTATTATCATTATATCAGAATCAGAGTTTATTGGCCAAGTGCTCACACATCAAGGAATTCGTTCTTGGTTGTACATCAATTCCGCTGAGATTTTTGTGTTGTATAGAAATTAATGGGTCATATTTATTTCTTTTGAAGAAAGAATTCATGTTGGGTGTACAGTGTGGCTGGTTTTCTTAATAACTACTGACTTCTTATTTGTAAGTCGTGTTGGATAAAAGCGTCTGCGTAATGACTAAATGGAAACGTGGTGGTATTTGGTTACTTGGTGAGACGGGTATTGCTATAAGGATGGGATTTGGGATTTAAAGAAAACCCCCCAAAAACAAGTCCGATCCTTGCAAATCAATGCGTTTACAGCCAGTAAAGCCAGTGCGGCTGGTTTGATGGGGGTATTGCTGTAAGTGCGCGCCCACCCCCGGACCGATTAGGGGATGACGGAGCGGAGCGCAGGGGGGTGAAGAGTGCGCCTTTGTCGTCCACTGTCATTATGTTCTCTCTCCTCCACCACGGCTGCTGCTGCTGCTGCTGCTCGCACCGGATCGAATCTCCTTCCCGATCTCGCCTCTGAAGCCCGTCCTGCGCTCATCTCGGCTCCTCTCCATTGTCCACGTCGTTTTCTTATTTTGTTTCCATTCCCCAAAACCATCCGGATCGTCAGCCGCGGCTCGAACAAAAGCGCGGCACGGCTGCTCACTTCCCCGGAGAACCCAGGAGAACCCTGTCGTCGCATGGTGGTGCGTTCGGGGATCGGAGCGGCTCGACAAATGCAGAAAAGAGAGAAAAGTTTCGGTAAGATCGCCATCGCAACGTCGCGGCAACGCATCGCAACGCGTGCGTCACGTGCGCCGACTTTCAAAGGGCGCGCGTGCGGTGCCGCAACGGCCGTCCGCGGACGCGCGTCGCCCGGGTCGTTGTCGTCCCATTGCTTACCCCCCCCCCCTCTCTCACCCCACCCCTCACCCTCCGAACTCGGGGTGGCTCCGGTTCGGTTCTGCGCTCGGGGAAAAGCGGCCGATCGCGCTGCCCTTTCCCGAGAGCTCGGCTGCCATGGCAACAGTAATTAAACCGATAAGCGGGTGAAATGGCAGCGTCTTCGAGGCGCACGGAGCCGATCGGCGCTCCTGCGGAATCAGACGGCGCACGCAAACTGGGTTCTGGGCGTTTGTTCGGCAATTTGCGCGTCCTGTTCGAAAGATCGGCCCAACTTCCGATCGACTGATAGTTTGGGGGGCAGTGGGTGGATCGTGGTAGCTTAAGTTTTGGTGGCGACAGGGTGAAAAGTGCAAAGATGTGGAACCGCGGAGGCGATAAACTGCACACCGCCATCCCACAGATTAAAAGGTCAACAGCTTTAATGCAGCACACAGGGCAAAAAGCCTGTGCTCATTAATACTCTGGATCTGCTCGTTCTGTGGCCCTATTTCTTCTCTCTGTTTAAAGGAAACTGTCTGAATATTAGTCTGATCCTATTAATTCTAATGGTCACTCCATTGCTATGCACCACCATCATTATAATAATAATGATAATAATAAGTGTGATAGATTGGCGTCCTGTCCTGGGTGTATCTGCCCAGCGCCAAACGTTCTCCCCTGGATGGGCATGAGGAACCCCACCGCGACCCTAGTAGAGGATAAAGCAGACGATAATGGATGGATGTTTATATGATTATTAGTCTGATCCCATTAATGGTCATCGCGGAGCTAATGGTCACTCCACTATGCATCACCATTGTAATAATAATGATAATAATAATAAGTGTGATAGATGGGCGCCCTGACATGGGTGTATCTGCCCAGCGCCCGAAACGTTCTCTCCTGGGCATGGGGAACCCCACCACGACCCTAGTAGATGATAAAGAGGAAGATAATGGATGGATGGATAATAAGTGGTTCAGTTTATATAGTGCCTTTCGCCAAACCAAGGTCGTTTTACAGTAGTTATCAATAAAAAGGGTAAATAAAAAATAAATACACCTTGGGACGAGAAGTTGAGTTTCGAAAGACCAGATAGTTTTTACAGTCTCAGAGGGTTCCAGAGTTTGGAAGCTGCAGCACAGAATGATCCGCCACCTTCTAGAAGATCGTTTAAATCTGCCAGCTGTCAGAAATCCGGATTAAGAAGACCCGAGGGTACGGGAAGGGCAGTTTAAATGAATTAGCTCACTGAGGTAGGGAGGGGCGAGAGCATTTAGAGCTTTGAAAGTGAGATTAAGTTTTGTGTGACATGTATTTTGGGGTGTATGGTTGCTGGACGTTTGGTGACATGCATATGAGAACATACGTCTTTTGAAGATCTGAGATTACAGATTAAAGGGAATGATGACCATCTCTCTGACCCCTCCATTTTTAAACATGTAGTTTGCGCTGGCCCAAAATAATAACCGTAGTTTGCAAAAGTCACATTCTGGTGCAAAAGTTGGACAACTTTTTTTTTACTACCAGGTGCTTGAGATGTCTTTTATATTCACTTGGGCTTTTTCAGTAGGAGCACTTTGGCGTGAGGGGAGTAAGCGGACCAGTGAGTAACCGGTATTGCCACGCCAGGCGGGAATCAGGCACACGCCTAATGCAGGACAGCAACATTTAAGGGCACACAAAAGGGGAACAGGAGTGCAGGCGTGGGGTAGCGCTCACTCTTCTATGTATGGAGGGAGAATACTAATTACGGGCCGTCTGCATGAGCCCGCATTGTTCCCCCTCTGCCCAACAAAGCCTTTTCACAGCCTAAATGGGGGCTTCACAATGGCTGCACTGGGGCAAAGCTTTTCCTGGCCCCACCCCTATTAGAGTGTGAGGAAAAAGAACGTGCGAGAAGGATTAAAAAGAGTGAGAAGCTCTTAGCAGCCGTGGAAAGGTGTTATTTTGTTGGTCGATTAGTAGCAGCGGGTTTACATCCTAACTTGGCCGCTTGTCCCAGGAGTTTTCATCATTTTCAGAACTCGCTGCTGGTTTAGCTTTTATTGGTGCCAGGTGATCGCATTTGTTTTTTGGCTTTCACAAGGTCTGATTTCTTCCGGTGGGATTCTAACATGCCGATCCCGTTCTCTTTGGCAGGTATACAAATGCTTTCCGTCCAGCCGGACACCAAGCCGAAGGGCTGTGCCGGCTGCAACCGGAAGATCAAGGACCGCTACCTGCTGAAGGCCCTGGACAAGTACTGGCACGAAGACTGTCTGAAGTGTGCATGCTGCGACTGCCGCCTGGGCGAGGTGGGCTCAACACTCTACACCAAGGCCAACCTCATCCTGTGTCGCCGGGATTATCTTCGGTAAGAATAATCGCATCACCCAAACTTTTTTTTCTTTTTTTCTTTTTTTTTTATTTTTATTTTTTTTCTCTTTTTACTGAAACCGTTTCACTAAACGTCTCATTATCGAGCCAGAAATAGCTGAGCATCGCATGGAAAACATTTACAAGGTATTTACAAGGTTCAAGGTAAACGTTGACAAATTGTCACCCGGTCGCACATCCCGGCTGCATCGTTTCAATCCGCCTCGTGTCTTCCGACACAATTGGAACGATTTTCTAAGAGGTTCGGTTCCTCCTAGCATCGATATTTCAAGTATTCTTCCATGCCCTTACATATGCTGGTCTCTTAATTGAAAGGGGGATCTTTACGAGCCAATAAACCTCTAGGAATTTACTCACTGGATCCAATTAGTGTGCAGGGCCACAGAGACTGGGGCATTGAGTTGAAGACCACCCCAGATCCTGCTCATTTTCTCTCCCTGAAAGACGACCGAGTGTCCAGTCTAGCGAGGACTACCAAGCTTTCATTCCTCGTATACCACCCAGACTGATACTGGACCGTTTGTTTGCAAACTTTTCATTAAACCTTTAGCTGACGTGGCTGTAAACACACTGAGCCCGGTCTCATTTCGTCTTCTCCAGCTGTTCAGTCAGTTCAGCTTCCCGTTCAGACATGTGCAGCGTGGGGCTACATGTTTCCAATCACTGTTTCAAAAATTTCAACTTATAAACGGTATTCTGCATGATCTGTGTATTTCTGTAGCTTTACGGCAATAAGATATTATAAAAGTTACAGTTAACTTGACAATTTGTGGATGCAGAAATTGCCCCACATAACCCAATTCCTATTTTTATGTTTTTTAACATAACAAACCATCTACACTGTAAACCTCTATATGCTTTAAAAGACAATTATACGTTTTTTTAATTTTTATTATTATTATTATTTTTTTTATATAATTTTAACATATTTAACGGGAACACACAATTTTGCTACTACAATCACAAAGGGATTTAATTAGATTGGCGTTTTCTTAATAGGTTAATTACCCAATAAACAGGAAATAGTACATAAGGACTTGCATACAGGAAAAAACAATATGTAAATATGTTATTTATAGAGACTGTGTTACTTATTAAAACTTAGACGTCAATAAAACATATGAAAGTAGGATGCTGAACTTAATATCTGCACACTCTAAGCCTAAACTGGGTTTCTCTACATATTTCCACCTATTTTTTATTTTATTGAATTACATCAAAAGGCAGTGAGGAATAGAAATTACCCACCTGTTAGGAGCCACGGTTCCCCCATCAGACATCAGTTCTATAACATCCCAACCGAAAACTTTAGTTTCATTGTTTTTACCTGAATATGAGCTATAAATTTACCAGACAACAATAAAGAACTATTCAGTATATAATAACACATTTAAAGGAGAAATTCACATAGTGAATAAATAATATTAACAGTGTGATGTGAATCTAACAGGTACCCAGGGACTGTATGTGCACATAGTTTTTGGTTTGGTATTTTTTTCCCTGTATTTTTGCCAGTTTTGTAACTTTGACCTGAGATTCCAGTATTTTTTTTTTTCCCTTCCTTCGTTCACGGACTCAAATGCATCACATGCTTCAGAAATGGTAGACTTAATCAGACGTGGTAGGCAGTGTAATAAAAGCTCACCACTTTGCGAAAGGCATTTCATTTCATTTGGGCTGAAGGGATAAGAGTCTCCATTAAGCATGACACAGAGAAGCAGACGTTAGGAAGATGAGATGGGTATGCTGGCAGTGGGCTGAGGCTATTCTCAGATTACCTTCTCACTGCAAGCCTCAGTGGCGGCCCCCTCCAAAAGCACATCTCTATTCATGACGACACACGCATGCCTTTGCAACCTAAAACAACAGTTTAAAAAACCCCAAAAACAAACGAAAAAAATCCTGGGAAATGGCACGGCTGGCTTTGATGAGAAAAAAAAGCGGCGTGTGATCGTAATGGCGTCTTACAGCTAAGGGCAAGAAGTTGTTAAAGCGACGTATTAAAAGTTAAGTCCCTCAGTGTGGTCGGTTAACGCATTTTATCATTCTATAATTGCCTGAGCTCTTTTCATTCTCGTCAGCGTCGGGAAGAATATACGCATTGCTTGCCTGCTTCTTCCTTTCTTCTTTATCATCAAAGTTCAAGGTGACTGAATTGATTTTATTCCAGCAATCATGTGCGTTTCCCGTCTGTACCTGCTGCCTGTTCCGCCTGGTATTTGCTTACTACTTCTTAATGAAAGGCAAATATGGGAATAACATTTGCAAAAGGTCCTTTTCTATAAGACAAAGAACACTGACTTAAACAAGTTGCATTATATGATGAGCTGGGTTCTGGATTTTATGTATTTTCAAAAGGAGCCACGGCCTAATAAGACGCAGGTTGTCTCTTTGTTCCATTTCCGAGTTTTTTTTTTCGATTTAAAAGTGAATTATCTTTGGATTTATTACACATGCCTGCCTCCCCCCACCGACTCCGAATCAATCCAGTGCTGTTTAGTAGTGTGGCATGTTATTAAGGGTGACATAACCAGGGTTAATAGAATTCTTCAGGGGTCTACAACCATGAGCGGCCAAAAGCAATGTGATCCCACCAGCTGAGAAATAATAATCCCTATCGCGACGTGCACGAAAACAAATTAAATAAGGACAGGGAAAAGATTGATGCCTTCTGAGACCTATCTCCGGAGCTGTATACTTACCGCATTGTCAAATCCAATCCGGGACGTAAGGTTGCGGTTGAAAAGAAGGACAGGATGGACCGTGTCTGGCGTTCTGCGAGGTGTAAATATTAGTTGATTTATATTCCGCACGTTGAAGAGGTAATTATTGCTATCGCCCCCTGCTTGATACTTTTATTGCACCCCGAACGTAGGTGTATGATGTCGGCCGTCCTATCGCCAAACGATCCGTTTGATTCCTCTGTCGCAACGTTTGCGTCGAGGATAAAACACGGGCGCAGCAGCACTGTTTACGCCCGGCGTGCTTGCATTTCAGAGCCGACAGCGATAAGGTTAAAAGGCGCGTGCGGAAAAACGGGCATGACATATTAAAGTTGGGAAGGTGGCAGAAATAAACTGCCGCTGCCCACAGAGAGTAGCCACAGACAGGGGAGCAATCCGCCAAGGCCGGGATGCAAAGGGGAGGGGGGGGGGGGTTAGGCATCAGTTAATGGAAAACTGTAAATTTCAGGCATCCATTTTAAAGACAGCACAGGGAGACCACTTATTTATTTATCTATCTATTCATTCATTTTTTCCCTTAATCCAACTTCAATTTTCCTCTACAGTGGTTTTACTAAGATTGTAAATGCAAGCAAACTCACAGAAGCCTCCGACATGACTGGATTTATTACCATTTTGGAAAGCAGGCTATCGGTGAAAGATAACCAACATGGCAAGCATGGTTTAGTTGTAATAACTTCTAGTTTCTCCCCGTCATTCAGTAACTTTGGGCACTACATCCACCTCGTACTGTATAAACTAATGGAAATAAACCACGGAAATGCTCTACCCGCACTCCCCCCCCCACCCCACCCCAAACATTAGCATGTGCCATATCGTGGGCAGTGCAGGATTCGCATGCATTTCTGGGCATCCTTTAATGTTTGCCTTTCGTCCAAAGGATCAGCAAAGTGTGTCAGGTTATGCTGTATCTGAGGGAGGCGGGTAGGTGGAGGAAATTGACTTGAATATATTTCCGCTATCTTTGGTAATGTGCAGGGCTTTTTTTTTTGTCTTATTCCGGCCTGTCTGGCATTTCAGATAGGCTGGAAATCCAAATTTACAAAGTGAATCTCATTTAATAACCTCCAGTCGTTCCGTAGCGGAGATTTTAGGATGCCACCTGTTCTCTTCTGCTGTAAAGAGAACTGTAATGTAATGTTCTCTTCTAAATCCAAACAGAATGCTCGCTGCGCCCGTTTCCCCGCTTGAATAGTAGAGGTGATTATTGCGAACGGGTTCGTAGGAAGGTCCTTAGACAAATTATAAAGTGTTGTTAGGGAGGAATGAAGACTGAATTAAGTGTTCTGTTAAGTTCTAACGCTGAGACTAACACTTCAATGGAGTCACAGACTACAAATAAATAACATTTATAACACTAGAGATTCCCGGCTCGAATCCCCATTTGGGTGGATTTTCCATGTTCTCCCCGTGTCCGCGAGAGGGTTTCCTCCTGGTTCTCCGGTTTCCTCCCACAGTCCAAAAACATGGATCATTGCATCAAGTCATCAAGTCATTGCCCCATATAGAGTGTGTTTGTGTGAGTGAGTGTGTGCCCATCGATAGATTGGCGCCCTGTCCTGGGTGTATCTTCCCAGCACCCGAAACGTTCTACCCTGGATGGGGAACCCCCCCCCCCCCCAATTTATCGCTGTACACACTCACTCACATAGACATGCACTATAAAGGTAATATTTCGATAGGGAATTCATGTTTTTGGACTGTGGGAGAAAACCCACGCTGACACAGAGTACAGGGAGAACACTATTGTAGAACCTCTATTGATACAATAGTACCACTATTGTATGGGACTTGGGGAACCCTAATCAGTCTTATAGCAGAGTTTCCAGACACCTGTTAAGCTCCTTTTCTTCTCAAAAAGCCTGAGCTCATGTCCAAATCAACCGAATTTTTTTAAAGAAACAATATTTTTTAATGATGTACAGATGCATTGATTTTCGCCGCGTTCTCCTCACAGCCCCGGCATATGGCCCGACTTTGAAGAGTTTATGGGAGACTACTTTAAAGTCGGCCAAAAAGTTCTGCCACAGTACTTCCTCAGGTGAATTAATCACTACATAATAATTTAGATGTCAGCTCATTAATAGGTTGCTGATGACACAGTGCAGCCGTATCATCCGAGAAAGGTTAGCATTGTCTTCCCATGGGGATTAGAGTCATGCAGCCTGCTGCAGTTTGTCATGGGCTCCCCCCCACCCCCCCCACCCAGGTTCCTCCGAGGCTAGCTGAAAGATTGAGGCCAGCTTTTCTGCTAATGACTAGTGCATACGAAGTCCTCTTTCTCCAGCGCGGGGCACAAATTAGTAGTCATTGGGTCAGATGCTTTCTCCCAGGTCAGTTGCTTTCCTACCTGCAGATCTCAAAACACAAATATATATGTAATAGTGTTATTACCCGAAAATAAAACCACTTTCTGATGGTGTTAAGAGAGTCAGATTACTGCACTTTCTATTAAGCGAGTAGGTTATCTGAGGAAAATTCTAAAAGAGAAGCAAATTCATGTCTTAAGATTATATATGTTGGTTTCTGGATGTCACACCTTCTGAATTATAATAGCTCCATGTACTATATTTAAATCCTGATATAAATTTCAGTGGAGCAGATGTGACACTTGGTTTAGGGAGGTACATCTGGGGCTTGTAATTGGTTGGAATTATAGCTTAGATTAAAAAAAAAACAGGTTGACACTCAAATTTTCATATATATAGAACGCATATATTTAAACAACAAAAATGTGGGGTTTGCTGCACACCAGTGTAGTACAGTGGAAAATAGGTTACACATATGGACCTATAGTTACTATTTAGGTATGTATGGAGGGTGTGGTAGCTTGTCATTTAGGGTGTTGAGCTATCAATATGTGCAAGGCCCCCAACCCTCATTGCTCCAGGGATGCACTATCAGAATCTGTGCTCTGACCCAAGTTCAAATACTATATTTACTGTATATAGGACGCACACCTATGTTGCTTTATGTTTTGAAATAAATAATGGACACCAGTGTAATACAGTGGAAAATAGGTAACACATATGGGCCTATAGTTACTATTTAGGTATGTGTGGAGGGTGTGGTAGCTTGGCATTTAGGGTGTTGAGCTATCAATATGTGCAAGGCCCCCAACCCTCATTGCTCCAGGGATGCTGTATCTGAATCTGACCCAATATCTGTAAGTTCAAGTTGAAATAATTTATTTATATAGTGCTTTTTACAATAGTACATCGTCAAAAAGCAGCTTTACAGTGTTATAAGCCTTTAAAGCCCCAAAGAGCAAGACAAAGTGACAGTGGCAAGAAAAAAACTTCCTGTTATGTTTTTTCATTTGTTTTTAATTTTTTCATTTTTTTAAGAAGAAACTTTGGGAGGACCAATTCAAAAACATGGATTCAAGGTAAATCGAATGCTCTAAATTGCCCCATACACAGTAGTATGTGTAAGTGTGTGCCCAGCGATGGACTGGCGCCCTTTCCTGGGTGTATCCGCCCAGTGCTTGAAACGTTCTCCTGGATGGGCATGGGGAATGGGCATGCTGGACCCTGGTAGAGGATTAAGCGGAGGATAATGAATAAATGAATGTATTACTGCCAACTAGATACAGTTTGTTCTGTTCGAGGGAGTAGATAATATTCCGTTCAGAACTAATGGTATTGGTTTAATCTTTGCCATTTATAATGTTCTTTAGGAATATTTTGATAATGGAAAATATTTCTATTGCTTTTTGGATTTCAAAAATGTTTTTACTGCTGTAATGAAGAAAAGATAAAAATGTATTGCTTTTCACACAAGAACACAAAAACCAGCAGAGGTATTCTGTCAAAAAGCCAGATTCAAAGCAGTTAGTACATGTCTAGAATTCCCCCATAACTTGTGTGAAGTGTTTACTTCAGACAAAACTCATTCCTCAGCTTGTTTCTGAAAGCCATGAGGAATACCATGATTTCACTTATTGCCCCAAATACCTGCATATTCAGAGAGAAGACGAAATAGTCCGATATAACAAAAGTAAACACTGGTTTTGAGCTTATAATACTTTTTATATTCAAGTTTCACGTTCCATTTGTGTAACTTTTGCATTCTTTAATAAGCTAATGTTCAAAGTGACATTATCGAACACATAACCTTTATCTACCCATCTACCCACCCATCCCTTTACCTACCTACCCATTAACCTACCAATCTACCTACCTATGACACTTATTATGGGCATGGTAGCTCAGTGGTTAGAGTGTTGGGCTATCACTCTTTTTATCACTCTCAACCTTCTATCAGAAGGTTGTCTGCTCAAATCCCAGGTTAAGATTCCTTGAGCAAGACCCCTAACATTTACATATACATTACATTACATTTTGGTCATTTTGCAGACACTTTTATCCAAAGTGACTTACAAGGTGAGCACAGGGTTAATCACAACATCCCTGGAGCAATGAGGGTTAAGGGTCTTGCTCAAGGACCCACATTGGTAACTTCAGTGGACTTGGGATTTGAACCCACAACCTTCAGATTGATAGCCCAATGCCTTGTCCACTGAGCTACCGCACCCACATTGCTCCATGGGAGCTGTATAATGGCCAACCCTGTGATCAACAATTGCAGAAAAACATCTTACTCTCTGATCTATGGTGTTAAAAAAAATATATGTTTTAACCAAACACTAACGCTTATAAAGCTTCATTGTATAGAATGACAAATATAAATAAGACCAATTACAAAATGGCACTTATTCCACTAAATAGCAATAGTCTTTTCATCCACTGGCACAGGGCGCCAATCTATCACTGGGCACACACACACTCACACAAACACACTCCATATGGGGCAATTTGGAGAACTCAATTGACTTGATCCATGTTTTTGCATTGTGGGAGGAAACTGCAGAACCCTGAGGAAACCCACGCGGACACAGGGAGAACATGGAAACTCCATGAGAGGAGAACGTTCTAGCCACTAAGCCACCATGCCACCCCATTCATAAGGCCATACACTTGAATCCCGATCTGGGTGGAGTTTCCGGGGTGGTAAAAACATGGATTCAAGGTCACTTGGCTGTTCTGAATTGCCCCTATAAACGTGTGCATCTGTGTGAGTAAGTGTGTCCCCAGGGATTGATGCCCTGGGTGTATATGCTCAACACCCTGATTGAGGATTAAGCGAAGATAATAAGATCCATCCATCCATTATCTTCCGCTTTATACTCTACTAGGGTTGCGGGGGGGGTTCCCCATTCCCATCCAGGGGAGAACGTTTCGGGCGCTGGGCAGATACACCCAGGACAGGGCGCCAATCTATCGCTGGGCACACACTCACTCACACACACACACACACACACACACACACACTATATGGGGCAATTTGGAGAATTCTATTGACTTGATCCATGTTTGTGGACTGTGGGAGGAAACCGGAGAACCCGGAGAAAACCCACGCGGACACGGGGAGAACTTGGAAACTCCACCCAGATGAACTCCACTCCCGAACCGGGAATCCCTAGTGCTGAGAGGAGAACGTGCTAACCACGAAGCCACCGTGCCGCCCAAGATAATGAGATGAGAAAAATAATAGGTTTTATTGTATTTTATTACAATTGAATTTAAATCTTTCTTTACACATTTTGTTTAATGCCGCACTGCTGCATGCATAGCTGAGTCCTGTGTTCAAAAGCTCGCCTATCTTTTTTATTTTTTGTTCAAACAATTATCTGAGTCTTCCTTTACTTATGAGCTACAATTTATAAAGAGTACGTGTCGCCAGCTTTGAAGAGGAAAATCCTCCTACTGAGCATGTTCTATTAGAGCTGGCTTTAGCATAGCAGGATCAAAAGCACTTGAGGTGTGGATTCGGTGTCTGTACAGTGTTTCTTAGCCCCAGATAACCCACTGTCTCTGCGGCACTTGTTACAATAGAGCACTCAGTGTGCACAAAAGGACCTCTTCTGGTGGAGATTTTAATGGGCCTGCAGCACTGGACACCTTATCCTCTCTGTCTCATTAGACAGAACCATATTGCCTCCTGTCCCTTACTACCCGAGCACATGTCCTCAGTGGTAGTCCACTTGGGCCCCTGCGGATACATCTTTCGAAATATTGTAACATCACAACATTATCAACAGCACATCAATGTTGGCATGGTGGCTTAGTGGTTAGTTCATTCACATTCGACTTTCTCTCAGTGCCGGGGATCCAGGTTCGAATCCCAATCTGGGTGGAGTTTCCATGTTCTCCCCGTGTCTGCATGGCTGTCATTTGGGTTCTCCAGTGTACTCCCACAGTCAATCTCAATGGGCAGCTCAACCAATTTCTTTTTTAGTGTACAGATTTATGTCAAGGATGTTCCATATAACCAAATTGCTACTACTAATAATAATAGGTGGTGTATTTTTTAGCATGTTCTCCTCTCAGCGCTGGGGATTCAGGTTCGAATCCCAATCTGGGTGGAGTTTCCAAGTTTTATTTACAGATTAGTACCATCTTTTGAGGTACACTCGAAAGGTTCTATTAAACATTACCATGATGTAACATGGGGGGCACGGTGGCTTAGTGGTTAGCATGTTCTCCTCTCAGCACTAGGGATTCCCGCTTCGAATCCCAATCTGGGTGGAGTTTCCACATTCTCCCCATGTCCACGTGAGTTTCCTCCAGGTTCTCCTGTTACCTCCCACAGTCCAAAAACATGGCTCAAGGTCAACTGAATTCTCCAAATTGCCCCATATAGAGTGTGTCTATGTGAGTGAGTGTGTGCCCAGTGATAGATTTGCGCCCTGTCCTGGGTGTATCTGCCCAGCGCCCAAAACATTCTCCCCTGGATAGGCATGGGAAACCCCCCCCCCCCCCGCGATCCTAATAGAAGATAAAGCAGAGGATAATGGATGATGTCATACATTGGTAAACATTACTGTTCTGTTGTATGATGCAGATATCTGTAAATTTGCTTTTATCTGTAAAAGTGTCGTTTTTATTTGTTCTTCTTAATTTGCATATATTTGGTTGATGGAATCAACTGGAAAAGTAAACACTAATTCTTGCTTTGCATATATTTTGCATTGTTTAAACTAGAAACAGTATATTAGCCTATGCTGAAGGTGTGTTGCCATGTAAAGCAAACATCAACCAAAGTGCCATTGGAAGTCTAAAAAGTTGGATTTTGAAGGTGATAATCAAACTAGCTGCTTAGTTTAATAAATTAGAGTACAAATATATACGGGACCTTAGTTCTTGTATTCGAGGTCTTTAGCAATTGTATTGTTTGCTCCCTGTGGTTCACTATATGATGTCTGCCCCCAGAGACTCTCGCTGGCTCGCGAAATGCAGAGGCCTCTCCATCGCCACAAGGTGAACTATTCCCCGCTGCGCGTTATTATTAATAACTGTCAGCCATAGGGGGTCACCCATGACAACTCCTTAAAAAGAACCTAGGGCGATGCAACTAGGCCGCAGCTGTGTGCCTTGTAAAACAATACTCCACTACTACCCCCTACTACACCGCCTCCCCAGAGGCTCAGCGCTTAAGGTAGGAATAATGCATGGGGCGATTGGGGACCAGTGCACGGCCATGTTTGCAGCCGTGAAAAATTAAGATGTCACCACCTGCCCCTGTTAAGCATACCTTTCGCGAACTCTGTGCAAAGGGTGGAACTTGGAATGTCCTTTTATGTCCCTTTTTTGTGTTTTCCTTACTTTTACAATGCCGTCCTCGGCCCAAACAGATGGGGAAATGGTTTTCAGCCCCTTCGTGTGATGAAACATTGTGTTAATTGTTAAATTGAGACTCGTTTTTTTTGTTATAATATTGCGAAGGACTGCATTAGTAGTTCATTGATCTCTTGCGTTTGGAAAGATCTGCTCCAAAATCATGAAAAGCATGACATCTGTGCAATTCTAATAATCTATATGCTTTAATGGACATTATTATGAATGTGTGGATGTAGTGTATTTGGATAGGGGCAGATAGAAACAGCAATTTATTCCTGCTATCCTCTCTTTCCTGTGTACTTTCTTTTTTGAATGCATTACAAATCCTGCTTTAATTTTCCCTAAGGTACCAAATAGACATCCAGCTACATCACTCCAATCTCTTCAAATGAAATTGGTTTCGGAGGGGTCAGAGTTTGGCGAGTTGGCGAGTCAGTGTTATGATTTCCATCTAATCTAGGAGAGGAATATAAAAGGATAATCTTCCCTAGCTTTTCCAGCCACTGTCGCATTCATATAGCAAGCTATGGGAGGCGAGGTATAGCAGCGATACTGCGGGAGGAGCGGGTGCAGTTTTCCCGTCCCTGTTTGTTTTGTGGATTTATGGGTAGCGAAATGTCGGATGGCTCCGGCTGTGCCATGCGTGGACAGACTCTATGAGTTTGTGGCTAGATTAAATGTCAACTTTGACCCTGCTGCTGATCAGAAAGGGCCACCCAGGGTTTGAAGCTTGGCTTGATTTGGTCCAAGTGAGGAAACCGTGTGCCTGTGAATTTATTGCAGACGACTGCTGCTGTTGCTATTGCATATCCATCAGTACCACATGTGTATATATACACACACATGCTTTAAACACCTATTAATAAAGAGTTGCATTCGTTTTACAGATTTACGGTTTTAAACATGGCATTGAACGCCATTTCCAAATCTGACATATCTATTTAAACATTGATTTGTAATTTACACTGTTATTGGTCTTTGTATGAGTACTTTAAAAAAGTTATTTAATGTCCATCCATCCATTATCTTCCACTTTATCCTATACTAGGGTCGCAGGAGGGTTCCCCATGCCCATCCAGGGGAGAATGTTTCGGGCGCTGGGCAGATACCCCCAGGACAGGGCGCCAATCTATTGCTGGGCACACACTCACTCACACAGACACTCTATATGGTGTAATTTGGACAATTTAACCGGAGAACCCGGAGAAAACCCACACGGACACGGGGAGAACATGCCAATCCACCCAGATTGCCGAACGTGCCAACCACTAAGCCACCATGCTGCCCCAGTTATTTAATGTAATAAATTACATTAGAATTAACACCCATATTTATTGTAATTTATTTCATCCTGTAATCTAACCTAATTAAAGAGCAATAGTAAGAAACAGAATTTAAAATACTTTGTAAGGACAGGGATTATCACATTTTATAATTTAGGACCGTGTAGTAAGGAAGCACTATCTCAGCCTCTGCTTGGTAGAGGTATACAAGCTGGATGTTTGCAGAAGAGCATCTGACACCTGCTGAGTGCAATATTACTTTTGATCATCCTAGCAGTGGAAGAAACTGTTTGCAGGTTTGTGTTCCCAGCTTCTGTCATATTGATTTCTACTATTATGTTGCCATTACCTGCCTTTCTGGGTTCCAATTCTCTAAGGTTTGATTTGTATTGACAGAAGCTAAAACTGTGAACAAGAGTGGAGCTATTAAATATATTCATTACCTCCTCATCTAGTATAGGCTGCTATTTGGGGCCTCGAACTTGCTGATTAGTTTTGCTTCGTTTCGCTCTTTAAGCTTCCCTTATTTCTGGGATTGTCTCTAATTCTACCTATTGACCATCAGATTAACGTGTTTTAAGGATTCAGTAGCTGTTCTGTTTCAGTCTATCCCGGCTCTTGTCATATTGCCATGTTTGATCACGAGGGACTTTTATTTTCTATTTATTTCTATTTATATAGAGTCGTTTTTTAGGAACCGCACCAATGTTAACAAAGAAATAATATCGAGCCTCGGCTGACTGCACGCAAAGACCTGATCATGTATGCTCTCCCACAGACGGTGTTTAACTTTCACCAGCAGACACTCGTGACAATTTCTTTTCCGTGCCCTCCAAACCATTTGATATCCTTACTACTCGGAGATTAACCTTTTACGCCCTACACAAATGGCCCATATCAACATCAAAGGGACTGGGAAGATGGCGGCCAGCCCCTTCTGGGAGGGGGACTTGGGGTTTCGTGAAAGAACGAGGCCCAGATTCTTTACACCAGAACGGCAGTCAGGGCCAGCCAAATGGAAATTACTCTCGCCTTTGTCTTTTTAATTAAACCAGAGGACAATTTGACCTTTCTCATCCCCCTTGTGAAGATTTCTGCAGGTCATTTTCATGCATTTATCAGCAGTGGTAGGAACCATTTGCTTCTTGGTTGGCAATGGTCCACCAGACATTCCATCTTGTGATTCAGGTGTGGCCAAACACTCTCACGTGGTCTTATCATTTTAGAAGAAATCTTTCTTTATTTACGTGGTATGACTGAGGTTATTCTAAGTGTGTTAAGGGCTGAAGCTACATTACCAGTCAAAAGTTTCAACACACCTCCTTTTTGCTCCAATTATTGTCCATTGTATCAGTTCCAATTACTGTAAAGATGGGTCTACAATTTCAGACTGTACATCCCCTTTACTCTGTTCTCTAATGGTCAGGAACCCACTAGTAGCACATATTATTTGGTTGGTGCATTATTCCTATCCCAGCAATGTCACTATGGTGTTTAAATAAAACACTCACCACATCAGTGTCACTGCGGAACTGACAACAAACAATCCACCACCCAAATTATACCTGTTCTGTAATGGTCCTGACCAATAGAGACCAATAGAGAACCAACAGGGGATTAACAAAAACAAAGAAATAAGACTACAGTCTGCAATTGTAAAACTACAGTCCATCTATATGATAAGTTTAAAAAATGTACGATAAAGCAAGAGGGTGGTATACATTATACGACTTTTTGTGTAATTACTACCAGTAGCCAGATATGCTAACATGCTACAGGTAGCTAGCTGTAGACTATTTTGCAGTTAAAATTAGGGTCTATATTAACAAACAGCAAATATGTCTTGTCAATTTATATTAGCGATCAGGGTCCATATAAACTAGTATTAATTAATTAAAATTAGCTGAATGTCTTGATTTGTATTCCGATTTTAACCTTTGATGTGGATCAGTGTTAGCCTAAATAAATACACTCTTCTAAGTCACTATTGTAATTTAATTAAATGAAACATTTTTTTTTTACTTTTCTCAGATCTCAGATTTTGAATAGAGAACGCTGCACATACTAACTGTAGATCAGAGGCAAATTTTCAAATGCCTGGTATAACCTTCCCGGGCTGTGGAGGGGGATGGTAAGGTGCCATTGCTTACTTGGCTGGCATCTCTCTTCTGCCGGCATGTTAGAGTGTGATAACCAGCCTTGCCGTTTGACACGCGCAGACATGCAGGCCCCCCGCTGCCTCCAGAGCTTTGGCAGACACCGATCAGCTTTTGTTTCTGGACTCAGAGCTTTGGAATCCCGCCTCTATCCTGGCTCGACGCACCATTGCCATCCAAAAAAGCTCGCAGCTTAGCTTCCAACTGGCTCAATCCCTTTAAAACCCACTCTCCTTTCACCTGTGATAATGCAACACAAGCAACCTGGGGAAATACTCTGGGGTGTGTGCAGAAAGCAGTGATGTTCCTTGGAGGTGTGTGCTAAGAAAACACTCTTGAACACAGTTTTGAACCACTTTTTGGCTTTAACCACCAAAGTAGAAGAGTGCCTAAGGTTCTCCGGCTTAACTAACTGAACACTCTGCTTTTTGCATAGAGTTGGAGTGTCACAAAAACTTCATAAACACCCAACTGAAAGGGCATTATTGTTCTGAACCAACACATTCATTCTACTGATAAATGATATTAATCTCTATCCACCATGTCAATATGTGACTCCGCATTTTCATATAATGAGCAGAACCTGTGACTCAGATTTCATTTCCTATAATAAAAGTCGCTGTTACAGTTTGAAAGCCATCAATAAATCTTGTTATTAGATGTTATCAGTATGCAAATGTGAATTGATTTGGTGGAAAATGATAAATTATTTAAAGACAAGTACTGTATACTGCAGAATGGGTGATCTTTAAGAAAAGAACAGCACTGATTTACACTGTGAGGCCCAAAAACAGATTTAGTTTGGACTCTTATGGGTGTCAGCTAAATAGTAAGTGCTGAATTACCACATCAAGCATGATGCATGACAACAATGGCAAAATTCATCAGGCCTAAATAGTGATGGAGTGCTTCAAAGGGATGAGGAGTCATTTTTACATACGAATTGGCCCCCACAGAGTCCCGACCTTTTGGAAAATCTTTGAAACAGGACTTTCTGAACCAAGATCTTTACATTTCAGGGCAGAAAACAAAATTTTTGGCATTGACTGTCCAACAAAAGAGACTTTTCCTTTGGCCTTGCAGTGAATGCACCCACTCACTCTTTAACTCCTCACATCGTGCCACCGGTTTATGACTAACGGTTTGGTGTACTTCATCAGAGTGCCACTAGAAATGACTCCGTGCTTTTACACAGAATGAGGGTCATCCTCAGGCCCGTTGCTCCTCCCACTCTGTAACAAGGCTTTTATGGAGATGAAGTGGAGTTAGGTGGAAAAGAAGTGAAGGCCACTGCGGTTTCTCACTGTGTTGAGGGAAAGAAACCTTCAGATGCTGATTGGTGCATGTCAAGCCCGTTTACGGGAGCTTGATTTGGATAGGGAGTGAAGTGCAGCCTCCTCCTTCCCAAACTGAACCCCTGAGTGACTTCTCAATTAGTGTGCGGCCTAGCAGAACCAGGGAGTGGTATCTTGATGCTCTTAACGGCATCCACCCCGAGATCTCCCGTGACCGAGCGGTTTGGTCTATTTTGCTGTGGTTATATGTCTATTGGTACACACGCTTCCATTGAGAACACATCCTTTTATAACATTAGCAGCAGGTTGCTCTTAATTTCTCAGAATAACAGCAAAAGCAAGAAGCTTTTGATTTGGTTTTCCTCAGCGGTAGTTGAATCGTCACTACTGTTTTCATTGTACTGCTATGTTCTACTCTGTGTGCAGTGTACATAAAAGGAAGCGCCGATTTCTTTTCCCTCATCTTGCATAAGAGAGCCATGTCTAGGCCAGTCACTCAGCTGTACTTGTGTAAAATTAGATGTAAATGCATCCATTTTAACAGACTGATTTATTCATGAGGGAGCCAAAAGAGAGGGAGGAATGCAAATGAGCTACTCAGGCTTTGCCCTTGGCCCGGGCGCAGCCACAAACAAGCCTGTCTCTCCAAAGGAATTAACAGCTTTATTACATTACCTGACAGTATGCGCCGCTCGTGACGGCTGGCTCCACTTCCTGTTCGAATGCTGATGTCACAGCTGCTGTTGTTTTAAGACCTGGGCAGTTCAGAGGATGTGTTTTCAAGCTCGCAATACTCATTTATTTTTTGCATTATATAGTTTTTTGCAAAAGTTTGTAGACCCATGATTTCATCAATGGTTTCGCCGATTTTTTAATTGTCAGCATATTAAAAATTCCCATATATTGTCTATGAGGTCTATAGGGTTCGAATCCCAATCTGGGTGGAGTTTCCATGTTCTCCCCGTGTCCGCGTGGGTTTCCTCCGGGTTCTCCGGTTTCCTTTCACAGTCCAAAAACATGGATCAAGGTCAATTGAATTCTCAAAATTGTCCCATATAGAGTGTGTTTGTGTGAGTGAGTGTGTGCCCAGTGATAGATTGGCAATTGGCAATTTAGATAGATGCATCTTGGAGCTTCCAGTTCTCTTTTAATCCAGGTTTTTGGACTGTGGGAGGAAAACCCACATGGACACAGGGATCTGAACGCTGTGAGAGAACATGCTAAACGCTACACCACCATGTCGCCCACACGTGGACTTTTTATTTAATTTATCACGTATTCTACTCAGTGTAGCGCGGCACGGTGGCTTAGTGGTTAGCATGTTCTCCTCTCAGCGCTAGGAATTCCCGGTTCAAATCCCAATCTGGGTGGAGTTTTCATGTTCTCCCCGTGTCCACGTAGGTTTCCTCCCACAGTCCAAAAACATAGACCAAGGTCAATTGAATTCTCCAAATTGCCCCTTATAGAGTGTGTTTGTGTGATTGGCGCCCTGCCCTGGGTGTATGTGCCCAGCGCCCGAAACGTTCTCCCCTTGATGGGCATGGGGAACCCCCCCACGACCCTAGTAGATGATTAAGCGGAAGATAATGGATGGATGGACTTAGTGTTATTGTCGTCGATTCTTAGTGTAACATGTAATCAGTGATGAGAACAAAAATCGTATTCTAATGCAGATCAGACAGAAGTCTTTGCAGAAGGAAAACAAAATGCTGATACGACTAACCTATGATTCAGAAAGCATTTAGGATTCATTATTGCAGCAATAAATTTGCAAAGATATTCAGTTACTGCACGTTTTTACTCCAGTCCAGTAGAAACGATGCCTGCTTCCGCTTGATTCATCGATTTATCTCAAAAGCCTTTTGTGTTTTGTGTTTTTCTAATGGAATGACAGTAAATAGTCTCTATAGATTTTTGCAGATATTTGCAGCCAAGACGTCCATGTCTGGCTTTTTTACCGAAGCCATTCATTTTTCATCTTTAAATGTCTTGCTGCCGTCTTAATGGTGTCCTAATGGTCATCTGATGTACGTACATAGTTCATCCATCCATTATCTTCAGCTTTATCCTCTACAAGGGTGGGGTTTCTCATGCCCACCCAGGGGAGAATGTTTGGGGTGCTGGGCAGGACAGGGCGCCAATCTATCACTGGACACACACACACTGACACAGACAAACCCTATTTGGGGCAATTTCAAATTCAATTGACCTTGATCCAAGTTTTTGGACTGTGGGAGGAAACCGGAGGACCTGGAGGAAACCCACACGGACATGGGGAGGACATGAAATCTCAACCTAGATTGGGATTCGAACCGGTAATCCCTAGCGCTGAGAGGAGAACATGCTAACCATTAAGCACCGTGCTGCCCACGTATATAGTTCAAATCTCTGACAGAACACAGTTGGTATTGGCTGACTCTGGTAAAAAATAAAGAGGAAATACAATTTACATTGTATCAGGCCATCTCCAGCTTTGTACATGTGATCAGTTATTATTCCCTCTTAGGTTCCTCCAGTTAATCCAGGCTCACCTGTGTGCGCTGTGTTGTGGTGGACGAGTGGGGGAGGGTTGTACGGTAGAGCCGTAAGTAATCAATGCAGTCCTCAAATCACATCCAGCCTCTTCATTAAATGCCTATCTGAGGGGATTAATCCAGCTGTCTGTGCATGTGGATGAGAGTGGGCACAGATGCGAGCGTATATTAGGCTGAGGCAGCTGAAGGTGGGTCTACCGCCGCATTGATTGTGCTGAATCTCCGAATCGCTTTTCTAAACACTTTTAATCTCTCCAAAATGCTAAAGAAGCAATCAAAAGGAATCGCGATTGCGTGCGGCGGAGTTCCTCGTGCACCCGGGATTTCTCCGGCCGACTAATCTTCATTGGTTCCGCACCATTCGCCGCTCCCGTTGCCGCAACTAAGCCACCTCCCGATCACACGTGCTAAATGCTATCGCCGACGCTTCAGCTGCTTGTGCGTAGAAGAGCGTACACACGGAGAACAAAGCCGACACTGTTTCAGCTTAGGTGTTAAGTGCAGCAATATGGTGACAGCAAAGTCATTCATTAGATTCTGCGACCGCACACGCTTTACATTTTCCTCCTTGTCGGCGGCGGGCGACAGTTTTGATTCGTCGACCGCACCGCGATTAATTCTATTTGCCTAAGAACAAGGTCCACCATAATGAAACGGTTAAATCTTTTTCTACTTCTGTCAAACGAACTGCAGCATTGCTCATGCTTGCACACTAACAGTGCCAGATATTTGGATTTGATCAGGCCTAAGGCTTTTGTGTGCACTCATTAAAATAATTGGCTGCTCTTGCTCCATTCATTAGAGACTCCTCTATTGTTAGGCATGGGTAGCGAGATCATTTGCCCTGATTCTTTCCTCCCTGCCACACATTGGAATAATAAAGAGACATCACACCCAGGAAAGTGGAGCCTTTGCACTCCGTAACACATTTCTCTGATCCCCATATGTCCCTGGCACAAAGCGGCACAGGCTTTTGATACCGAGAGTGGGTGTGGATAATTAATTTGATTTTTCAAACTAGAGCAGAAGGGGGAAGCGTATTGATCTGGAGTTCATTTGCCTTTATCTTTATTAAACTAATTACTTTTCGTATTAAGTACATTAAGTTGGATTTTCATTTTAACTAACAGCAGGAATTTCTAGAGGAAATAAAATCCCAGCTGTATTTTAAGTGTAATTAAAACATTTCAATCACGATTCGTACAAAAGAAATGGAAAAAAAAAACAAAAATGCCCCGCAGCTGAACGTACGGGGTCTATTAGAATAACATCTAATTTAAAAATGTGCATCAGGTTCGGATTTCTAAACAAAGTGAAGCAGGTTGGTATTAAAGAGGAACTGCTTGGTTTGTGAGTGTAGTGGGGAATTCGTATCCGGGTCTCCTGAAATACTTCCGCATGGCTTGCTGGATTTAATCCGATTTGGGAAGTTTGACGTAAACATTTGGGCTTTTAAAAGTTGGAATTAGAAGTTGCAATAATCAGATTGCCATAGCTGAGTACCTGAATCGTCATAATTTTACATTTATCGTAAGAAAAACTAAAAAAGAATGAGAAAATGACCTTTATTCAGCAGATCTACTATTACACACAACCTCATTGAACAAATCAATACCCTTCCCTTATATACCCTCAATGTCCAGATGTTCTGACATGATCGTGGGATAAGCGACATCTGTGGTTTTATCGTGACAGAAGATTAATAGGTAATGTCATGGCGCTCATGACCCCCAATGTGTGGTCTAGTTCCTGTCTTTCCATTGGTCAATCAGACCTGTGCAAAGAGTGTTTACCATTTAAGTAACCCAACCCCCATTTAAGTAACCCGATTACTTTTCGGAATAAAGTAACAATATTTGATTATAAAATAAAATATAAAGTACACAACACAACAAAACAGCCGTAGCGATGGGCAGCCTTGTATACGGAGCCTAGGGAGTGTCTTGCTCAAGGGCCATGGTTCTCGGTGGGACCCAGGATCGAACCAGGGGCCTTCTGGGTGCAAGGCTGGTTCCCTAACCATATGATTCGAATACCTTGATCAACAAAATCTCATTCAAACATCTGTGAGGCTGATGGGAATAAAGTTATGTGGGTCATAATCTAAAATAAAGTTGGGTCCATGCATATGAAAGTATGACTCATTTTGCAGGACAAACTCGATTATATGTTACCATGTAAAAACGCATCATTTTGTGTTAGAACATTTGAGAGAATATGCAAAACCACAGACTTTTTTTTTTTTTTTTTTTGCATAACATAAAATCGTTGATTGATTTTTCTTTCATATAATTTGGTTTGATCAATAAAGCTGCAAAACTGGAAAAGAAAAAGTAAAAGAAGGATTCCTTGCACTGAAAAAATATATATTTTTCGTGCTCTACTTTGTATTTTAAGTGTGATTGCTATGTTGTGCTCGGAAAAATGCTTGACCACCATTAACCTTTCAGGGCTATTCAAGTCCCGTGTTCGGCACTTAGGCAATAATGTCCATTCTTGCAAATGCACGTTCTTGACGTCCTGTAATTAAATCGAGCTTTTCACATGTCAGTCGGAAATGCGGAGAGGTCAGAATGAGCACCTGTGTTCTCCATCAGTCGAATTTGGATTTGAAAAAAAAGCAGCACAATTCTGTTTTCCTCCGACATTAAATTGCCATGATGGAGGGGTCAGTTGACGGTTCAAGGGTAGGATGGTGTTGTTTTCTTTTTATTTCCAGACCTTGACAGGTTATAGTGAAATGGAGTCTTTTAAAAGGGTGTATGAATGGATGTTCTGTTTTTCTTGATGGATGAACGTTTTAGCACACTGTATTTGCCGAACGCCGGTAATGCTCCTATTTAGCGGCGCATCGTTCTTACTTAAAGAGGAGGTGTTCAGATCTTTCGGTGGTGAAGTTCAAGGTTAAAAGGTAAACATTTAGGAATTAGATTAAAGAGATTAAGCTTTTGGATTTTTAACCGCAGCACGATTATGCGTATGGAACGCGAGCATTCCGTCCTATGGATGTCATGTACGATAACTAGTACCTATTTAAAAGCTCTCCCCAAAACATTTCCCCCTTTCAATCGTTCAGTTTCCAGCAGCTAAAGATCAGAACCCTGGTATTTCCATTGAATCTAAATGGCTTGGTGATCAGTCGACTGAACACATTATGGTTTTGGATGGTCCCCTCTAGTCGAGATTAGCTTAATTAACTGTGAAGAGCACTGACTCGTGGGACCATGCGTGTTTGGTGCAGATAATTGCAGGCCTAGCATGGCACACCCTGGTTCTCTGCTTGTGACTGCAGGTGGGTTGGCACTATCAGAGTGCACATCTGGGCCCTGCGGGGGATGAAAACTTTCATTACACCCTCTTCAAAATGCCCTCCCAATCCCTGCACATCGCTGCCAAATTTCCGAGCTGAAAGGCCTTACAAGTTTTCAGCGGTTTGTTTTTAACAAGAGGCGTAATTATTATTTTTTGCTTTGTTTTACTGGGATTTCTGCTAAAAGGAGCCACATAACAGAAGCCCATACAGTGCATTTCCTTTATACCTTCAGTAATCCAATGCTCGGATGCATGCGATGTTTGCCTTCGCTTATTTCTCGGCAGACTGTGTAAGCCATCATCTTATCTGATATTTGTTTGTCTGCGTTATCTCATAACATAGTCGCTTTCCCAATGCGTTGTCTCCTTACGAAAACTGTTTACAATTAATTATGTTGTAGAGACAAAACAGAAGCGCTAACCTCTGCCGTCAGGAAACAATTACCCTGTTTAGCAAGCACGTTTCTATGGATTAAATCTCCTGCCTGCAATTGTCTTCCGATGTCCGGCAGAGAGACCGAGCGAGGGGAAAATGAGAGGACGTGAAGCCTAATGAGTGAGAGCTAGTCACGTGGCGCTCGAGAGCCCGAGTCTACACGCTGATTAGCTCCGATTGGTCCGGGAGTCAGTTAAAAAGACGCCCCAGCCGTCCTGCGGCGGCTCCAGGAAAAACGAGAGGCGCATAATTCATCATTAGGATATCAGAGTCCAGGTGCAGATTAGAACTGATCCAGCCAACAGCCAGTCAAAGCAGCGTACTCAAGGAGGAAAATCACATCCCATGGCCAATTCTCAAAGCATGGCTTCTCTAATTGAAATAATTTAGCCCCAAAACGTGTTCAATCTCTGAAAATCACATGTGCAGGTGGGTGCCGAGTGAGAGAGGCGCATGTCTGATCACATCTGCCAGCCTTGTCCACTTTCCATCAGCCCCCCTCCCTCCCTTACCGGCTCACTCGACGCCGATGTTTAGAAGCTTACGCTTCCATCGCATCCTGGCGCTAGGCGCCTGCTGCTTTAGACGCAACAAATCATTTGTCTGTTATTAACCCTGAGCCTGTAATTATGCAGATTGCCATAGATTTTCCCTGGGTGCCGGGAAGTGAGATCCAGGGGTTGCTCTCAGCGTGGCAGGCGGACGAGGCAACGGCCGTGCATTACTGAACTTGCCACATTCATCATGTTGACTGATGGCACGCGGAGCCGGTCCCTGGGTCCCGGTGGTTAATGTAGTGGGTAATTAACTGTCATTTGCCTGGTAATAGGCCGATGATCAATGGTTTGTGAGGAAACAAATTCTAATTCGGCAGCTGATGAATGCACGCCGAGGCCAGAGCAATTGAAGTGGCGGGGGTGGCAGAAGGGAAGGGGAGGAAGGAGCGAGGGAGTCGCTGTCAGAATTTCAAATGGCTCTGGAGGTGGCGGTGTTATTGCTTTTTCCTTTTTTTCTCTCTTTAAAGGGAAAAAAAATTAATGATTAGCCCTGAAAGTGTGCCTAATTTGTTGGCCTTGATGTTGCGAGAATACCCAAACAGGCCGTGAAAGCGACGGGACAGAAACACTCTCCCACTCTAGGGTCCTAATACATCTTTGGACGCAGACCCACAGTTACCTAAAGTGTTTACTTTGCCGTTTTATACGTTCCATGCGAAAATGACGGAACTCTTCAAGCTGGAGAGCAGAGGAAATTACTCGAATTGTGTAACTTGGCGAACGTGTTGAGCCGACTTTTCATGCATGCTTGTGCTGTCTAATGATTACAGGCCTGCTAGAGTGCCTGGATTTCACTTGTGCACCCACTGGGCTAAGGCCTTGTGGAATAATTTAATTGGTGTCTGTTTTTCTCTCATCAAATAGGTACCATTCAGCCATGAAGTGCTGCTGCGCACCTTTTGTCTCCAATAAGGTGCTGCTGATGCATTCTCTTTCAAATTCCAAATCTGCTCCGTCATGAATTTTAATTTTGCATCGCCTCTTCAGCCCTTTTTAAATATACATGCTGTTTTGTCAAACTTCGACTTGGAGCGAATGGGATTTCCTCTATAACAGGCTTCCTACAAGGATCCTGACCAGATTCGCAGCTAACCGTGCCTCGAGCTAATCTCGCTGGAACGAATGAACAGACTGGAAATTTGAGGATGTGTGCTGTTGTCCCTTTTGCCCCGCGGTGTTAAAGGAGACGTTTGCGGCTTAAACCTAGTCTGTTGTTTTAACTATTTTTAGCCGTCACATTTGGAAAACACATGCCCTTTGAATTCATTAATAGTCCTGCACATTTAATTTTCTACCTCCCCAAAGAGCCATTAGTGTCTGTGGCGTCAACCTGGCAGTGGAAATAACGACTCCATCCACCCCCTTCTGCCTTCTATATTTCTTTTTTCGTTTTCTGCATAGTGTAGTCACAAGTTCATAGAATTCTATATTCTGCAGTCTCAGCATCACTAACTATTAATAGCTATTAACATTTATACAATGTGGGCGACGTGGTGGAGTGGTTAACACATACGCCTCTCGGCGTTTCAAATCCTCGATCAGGTTCGAATCTGGATCTGGGTTGAGTTTTCATGTCAGCATGGGCTTTCTCCAATTGGTCTGTGTGAGTAAGTGTGTGCCCAAAAAATGGATTGGCATCCTGTCTTTGGTGTACCTTCCCAACGCCTGAAACGTTCTCTCCTGGAAGGACATGTGGAACCCACCTTCACAACCCTAGTAGAGTACTAAGTGGAAGATTCTTAAAGTCCTGGCTCTTTATAATCAAACGAAACTTATTGTTAGGGGGTGGTAGCTCAGACGTTTATGGGTTCAAATCCCAGGTCTACTGAATTTTCCAATATGGTCCTTGAGCAAGGCCCTTAACCTTCATTTCTCTAGAGGTGCCATATCAACCCTGTGTTCTTACCCCAACCATTAAGTTGGGATACTTGTAAGTCACTTTGGATAAAAGCATCTTCCAAATGTAAATGTTACCCATTGTTGGAACATTAGTGGGAACTTTTACTTGAGCTAATGTGGTGTTCATTGAAAAGCCGTGTTTTCTCCATTAAGTCTCCATTGGCGTGATACTTGCCATGGGCTGATTGTGTGTAATACTATATTAAGGCAATTAGCCACAAAAAGAATATGCATTAATGTGATCATATCACAAAAACGTGTCTTTCTGACTCTTTTTTTTTATAGCAAACCATTTTTACAACTCTGGTTTACGAGTCATAAAACAGTAAATGGCGTAAACAAAAGTAAGAATTGAATGAAGAAACGCCAAACTGCCCGCTGTTGTATTAACGACCATATAGCAAACTGGAAACCCCAAATCACATGTTTCAGCTGTTGGTTTCACCAGGTAGTGCTTCACCATTATCTTTTGGGTGAACCTAAGGGACAACGGACAGACGAAGTCAGATTTATTTCTCACTCGAGGGGACACGGACAGGTTTTTTGTGTTTGTGAAGCCCACAGCTCTTCATCCACTCAAATGAAAACAGCGTGACAAGGCATTTACAGACGTGGGTCTCTTTAAATTTGTAAGAGATGGGAAGTTAAAGCAGATAGATTGAAAGAGTGGTGAAATGCTCTGCCAATCTGATTCGACCTGACAACGGAAAACCTTGAGGCGTCACTTTCTCATATAGGCATCGTCTTTCATTCATCAGGTGAAACCCTAGAATGTTTTTCTGCCTTGGAAAAAAATCCGGCTTTCATCCAAATATTTTTGCCGTCGTCTCATTTTAACCTTACAGTACATTTTGTGGAGGTCTGAATTCCTTTTATTTATTGTAATCAGATGTAAGTGCATCACTCTTCTTTCTTCTCCTTCAGCATTCTGTCATGTTATAAAACGATTGCACCCACGGTCTTATTTAGATATGTTAGATCGCTAACGAGCCTCCTTAGGGATTGAAGCAAAATATTAATGAAGCTGTTTTATGACTTCTTTTTGGCATTTACACAGGAAATAGTGGGGGACATGAGATAACACGAGTATGTATATTCAGCCAACTCAAATGAAAAGGCATAATACTTTTAATTATATTGGCACTAAACCAACAGCCCCAGCCTCTCTTGCAATCTCTTAGTCAGCTATGGAAGATAGTCTTTGTTGTCTCAAGGTGTGTTGACAGTAGCCTTTAATTCTATAGTTATTCATAAGGGCAGTCTATCTACTTCTTTTCTTGCCTTTGGGGAACATGGTTTCTGAAGGTTAATAAACAACCCTGCATATCCCAGGCCTGGAGATCATTTATCAGATTGTGATCTCTTACAGACTCGGAGAGTGGCATGCAGTTTTATCATTTTAACAACGACGGCTAAAAGTGCCTGGAGAAGCCCGTCTAATAGGTTATTTTGTTATATGATTTTGTTATCAGATTTCACTCTCTTTTTCTTTTCCCCTTTTACTTGGGCTGGGTCGCTGCAGAGTCACAGCCATGAATCCCTAATGAATCCTCTCGCTCTCTTACTAACACGCCAAGAACGGCCTCTCGAATGTCTTCCGTCTCCCATGCGCAGGGAGTCCGAACTCCTCGGCCTATGTAGTGGTACCCTTGTCTAACCCATGTCCACAGTAGGCGTAATGGCCTTAATATTTCCACTGCACTTGACCTGTCACTGTTGCCTTGAGGGAACCTTCTAAGACCTCATCATTATTATGATTGTCGGATCTATAATAATGAAATGAAATGTAGATCAGATGAGGCAGATTGCCAACTATAGGGTCTAACTGTAGGGTCAGGAATGCAATCCAGCCCCAACCTTTATGTTTATGCTTTACTTGCCCCTTCATTGTGCTTGTCGAATGTTGTAATCTTTGTGTTTTCGCAGGTTGTTTGGTGTTACGGGGAACTGTGCAGCCTGTAGTAAGCTCATCCCAGCCTTTGAGATGGTCATGAGGGCCAAGGAGAATGTCTATCACCTGGACTGCTTTGCCTGTCAGCTGTGTAACCAGAGGTAAGAACCCTACCAAGCAAATATGTTCCAAATATTCCCAATGCCCATCCATTTCCATTTGGTCATTTGGCCGACGTTTTTATCCAAAGCAACTTACAAACTGAGAACAGGGTTGGCCACAGTACCCCACAGTACCCCTCACAGGCAATGAGGGTTAAGGGTCTTGCTCAGGAACCCACATTGGTAACCTCAGTGGACCTGGGATTTGAACTCTCAACCTTCTGATTGATATCCCAACACCCTAACCATTGAGCTACCATTCCCCATGCCAGTTAAGAACATGTTGGGCGCTGGGCAGATGCCAATCCATCAGTGTGCACAAAGAAACAACCACACAACATTGGGGTAAATTCGAGCAGCCACCTCACCTTAAATTCATGTTTTTTGGACTGTAGGAGGAAACTAAAGAACTTATAGAAATAGAATAGAAAACCCACATGGACACAGGGAGCACATGGAAACTCCACCCAGATCAGGATTCGAGCAGAGAACCCAGCACTAATAGGCTGACATGTTAACCATCGCGCCACCATGCCGTCTTATTTAAAAAGATAATACAATTTGGCATTAGAAAAGTGTGTATGGAAATCTACAAACTGTTGTAGAGCTACAAAATTAAGTCATAATTTAATTGTGTACCATTGATAGAATATCACTGTTATGTTATAGTTGAATATGATTTCTCTGTATTTAATTTTACGTTACTGGTAACACCTTTCATGATCATGGTGTGTTTTCTGAATCTGAATCGTACCCCCCTCGTGCTCACCCCCACCCCCAGCTCCTTTATGTTTCACTAAATGTGAAAATGTGCTTTTTGAAAATGGCAGGTAAATGGATGTTGTGGTCTGAAGAGATGATGAAATGCTTCCTATTTAAACAAGAAAGCATTCAAATGCAAATGACTACAGCCCGTAAAAATGGCGAATTATTTTTGTATAAAAAGACAGCAGCTTCGACTGAAGGGTTCAAAGTGAATGAACGCCAAGCACAAAAATACTGATTAATTGGTAACCGACGTTGATCATTCGTTTAAAAATATATTATATTATATTTTATATATATTTTTTATTTTCTGTGTGGTAATGCATCCATTTAGAGAATAGACATTATAAATACATACTTGCTGTTTACTGACTGGTCCACATTGATACATTTATTGGTACTTTTAGGTTAAATGCTGCGAAACCAAGATTTCTTTAGAGACTATGTTACATTTGCATTCGGTCATTTAGCAGCCACTTTTAGTCAAAGCATCTTTCAAAGCGTGCGGCACGGTGGCTTAGTGGTTACAACGTCCACCTTTCAGTGATAGGGATTCCCGGTTTGAATCCCAATCTGGGTGGAGTTTCCATGTTCCATGTCCACGTGGGTTTCCTCCGGGTTCTCCGGTTTCCTCCCACAGTCCAAAAACATGTATCCAGGTCAATTGAATTATCCAAATTGCCCCATATAGAGTGTGTCTGTGTGTGTGATTGAGTGAGTGTGCCCAGCGCCCGAAACATTATCCCCTGGATGGACATGAGGAACCCCACCGCGACCCTAATGGAGGTTAAAGCAGAAGATAATGGATGGATGGATCTTTCAAAGTGAGCACAGGGTTTGCCACAGCATCCCTGGAGCAATTAAGGTTAAGTGTCTTGCTCATGGACCTACATTGGTAACTTCAGTGGACCTGGGACTTGAGCCCGCAACCTTCCGGTTGAGATCCCAATACCCTACCATGCCCATTGGATGTTTTTTTGTTGATGCTTTAACAGAACATGTCTTAAACATGGGTGTCTATTGCATGATATTCTTTGTGATTGGACAAACATGTATGGACAATACTGTCTCTAAAATCTGCCCGAATATTTATCTTTAAATAAAACACTGGTTTTAAATGCCATTTAACATTAATTTGCTTTGGTTTGCTTTAAGTAAATATAGTAAAAATGCATTAATGTGCTGAAATACTCTCTCTAAGGAATAATGTTTGAAACCTTTCTGCACGTTTCTCATTTTCCGATGCACGTTATTTCATCCGTATATATGACATAAATTGCTGTCAGTCCAATTTCACCATGAGAGACAACCATTTGTCATCTCAGCCCATCTCGGGTAATGGTAGTAAGACGAAGCCAGTGTTGCATCGGTCCCTTTCACACTTGGCTGAAATCTCAGATGCAGACAGTTTAGTGAACACCTTTATTTTCCACACACACACACACACACACCAAGCCCAGCACACATCAGAAGGGCAGATTGGAGGTTCGTGTTACGCACAATTAGCACCGGGTTATTGTCTTGCCAGTTCACTTGTCTGCACGAGACGCACTCTCCTAATGCGAGGAGTCAGCTAATCTTCATCGGCGAGAGCCCAGCCTGGTCCGCTGGCCTGCCCACCATTAAAACCCATTTAGTCCCGGGCAAATCTTTCTTTTTACATTAGGCCAGCCTATCAACTGTTTAATACTATCGACGTCAGTCCGGCGTACTCTCTACCGAGGCCTCTCTCCGCCGCTCGCCCACCAATCACAATTTCACCCGCCCTCACAACAAGATTTATGGCATGGTGTCAGCACTAATTGCTGTTGTTTCTCACCCCGAAGCTTGACATTTCCTGCATTTTCTTCACACTGCGGGATGCGGATGGCTGTGAAACTGTTTAGAGGAGGGTTCGTAGTTGCGGAATGACCGTAAAATGTTTCTAAAGGTACAACCAGCAACCTGCAGATGGACATGACTTAAATAAGAAGACAGAATTCGGTGGTCTGCGCTAATTTGCGGGAGAAAAATTCCCAACTGGGATCTAGAATTTAGAGGATGATTTGATGGTGATCTATTTCGCCTACTGTGATTACACACAGAGGAATTTGGCCACATTTAACCCATCTGTGCCGTGAAATGCATACACTAGTGAAGTGAACATGTATATGGTGTTGTGTAAGGCGTCCGTGGAGCCGTGGGGTTAGGTGTCTTGTCCAAGGGCGCTTCAGACACAGTATTTGGTGGAGCCAGCAATAGAACCAGGGACCTTCTGGTCACAAGTCATATTCGCTGGACACACATTCACTCACACAGACACACTCTATATGGCAATTTGGAGAACTCAATTGACCCTTATCCATGTTTTTGGGCTGTGGGAGGAAACTGGAGAACCCGGAGGAAACTCACACGGACACGAGAGAACATGGAAACTCCACCCAGATTGGGATTCGAACCAGGAATTCACAGCTACCAACTGACATCTAAGCCACCATGCCGCCCGGATGTGGCGTCTTGAGAAACGAATTTCCCAGCCCGGCACAATACCCAAGTGGTGTAGATTTTTCCAGCTGTTCCAGAGTTTTCCAGATGTGCCAGTCCACCAGATCTCTTATTATGTGAGCTGTCAGTCCAGACAAACCAATTTCTCCTGGCCTCCTCTGTGCACTTCTCTACGCAAGACTCTAGAGAATGCAGCATCCACAGCGCGATATGTAAATTTGCTCGCACATACACGCATCGTGCCCTTTGACTGTGCACGAGTTCATTCATCAACAGCTTGTCAAGATATTATCACGGCAGACATATGTACACACGCCACACTTTGAAAAAGCTTCGTTGTTCGCATGCCATGCTCGTGAACTTCCCGAAAAGAGCGGAAACTGGAGAGATGGCAGGCCTCTCTATTAGTCCTCTGTCACTGTGACGACTACATGCAGAACATGAGTGTTCCCTTATACCAGGCGCTCTGGGGTTCTTGGATAAACATCAGTAAAACTAGGTTCTGTCATCTGTCTGTGATGGGGATAGATATGAAAAATAGAGTGGGTGTGTGTGCACGTGTGTGTGTTTTAGGGGGAGACATGACACGCTCCCATTGGTTTCAATTGGCACTCACACTCAATCCAGTTTGAATGTAGATTTGCTTATCAGGAGCTTCCAGTGCTGTGCACTCTGGGCCAGCTTTCCACTTTTAGTTCGGCAGAAGAAAGGACAGAGGAGCTAAAATGGAAAAGCACAAGCGTGAAAATGAAGCATGACCATTAAAAAAAATCTAACTAAGTAGTTGAAATATAATCTGCAGGTCGCAAACTGTATAAAAGCTTTACTAAGCAACGGAGTGATGAGGCCCATTTGCCCCTCAGAACATAACTGGCCATATTCTCAATCATATACAATTAGCACAGCGTCACAACTACACCTGCAGCCATCCTACATGTAGGTGCAGATTGTGCACGTCTTCAAACAGGTACAATCTTTATAACACCTGCAGGGATATGAATGAGATTTATGAACTGGGTTTCCAGGTTTGGAAGCTTCCTCTTCTTCAATGTAGTTTGCCTTAATTATATTCATTCATTATCTTCTGCTTAATCCTCTCCTCTACTCTGGCCCTGGGCAGATACACCGAGGACAGGGCACCAATTTATCGCTGGGCACACTCACTCACATGGACACACACACAAACACACTCTATATAGGGCAATTTGGAGGATTAATTTTTTTCAATTTTGAAACCCTTGTGGACACGGGGAGAACATGGAAACTCCACCAAGATTGGGATTCAAACCTGAATAAGCCAGCGCTGAGAGGAGAACATGCTAACCACTAAGCCATCGTGCAGTCTTTTAAATTATATTATTATTATTGGGGGGCACGGTGGCTTAGTGGTTAGCACTAGGGATTCCCGGTTCAAATACCGGGTGGAGTTTCCATATTCTCCCCGTGTCCACATGGGTTTCCTCCGGATTCTCCGGTTTCCTCCCACAGTCCAAAAACATGGATCACGGTCAACTGAATTCTCCAAATTGCCCCATATAGAGTGTGTTGGTGTGAGTGAGTGTGTGCCCAGCGATACATTGGTGCCCTGTCCTGGGTGTATCTGCCCAGCGCCCGAAAAATTCTCCCCTGGATGGGCATGGGCATGGGGAACACCCCCCCCCCCCCCCCAGCAACACTAGTACAGGATAAAGCGGATAATGGACTAAAATGACCATGAAATAACACAAAATTTAAATAATAGAGTATCCACGTAGTATGTAGGTTTCATAAATAATCTGATGCCTGTTTTTTCATATAAAAACATTACTCGAAGCCCCTGGCCTTTAATAACAACATACAATCCATTTTCCAAAATAGCTGTTGTGGTCTAACGGCATGTTTATGATGTACAACGATGGCTGGTTGAGGTTAGCGGGGTCCGCCTCGTTTAATTATTGTACTTTTGAAGGGTCAACAGTGGCCCAGCATTAGTGTTCTGTGGTTAAATGGCAACAATAAAGCTCATTCGCACACTCCAGCTTCCCCCTTCCCCCCCACCCGCACACATCGCCACAGCCATCATCTCCTTTAAAGCTGCTTTATTAGTCACTGCAGCCCACACAAAAGCCGAGCTGAGAGGAGAGACTGTTACATAGTGTCAACCATTAGCCTGATTTCATCGCAGCATGCTGCACTACACCGGGCAAAATGCTATGCTCGAGCGTGCCGTGGAAGCCATTTAGAACTGTTTCAGAAAAGAAATCCAAGGCTTCGGATCTAGTTCTCGCTGAAGTACCCGTCCTGTTGATACCATGTATAACCCGTGAAAAGGTGGAACAGAATAGGAAGCTGTTTTAAATGGAAGATTTGGAACGTAAATAAAATGATCAAATGAGGTAGCAGGTCCAGATCTACCATCCATCCATCCATTATCTTCCGCTTTATCCTCTATTAGGGTCGCGGGGGGGTTCCCCATGCCCATCCAGGGGAGAACGTCTCGGGCGCTGGGCAGATACACCCTGGACAGGGCGCCAATCTATCGCTGGGCATATACTCACTCACACACACACACACACATTCTATATGGGGCAATTTGGAGAATTCAATTGACCTTGATCCATGTTTTTGTACTGTGGGAGGAAACCGGAGAACCCAGAGGAAACTCACGCAGACACGGGGAGAACATGGAAACTCCATCCAGATTGGGATTCGAACCAGGAATCCCTAGTGCTGAGAGGAGAACGTGCTAACCACCAAGCCACCGTGCCGCCCGCCCATGTTATCCTGTTCTTTTATTTTCAGAACACTCACATGACCACAGAGCAGGTATTATTTGGCAGGGAGAACATTCTCAGCACTGCATCAACACCAATGCATTGAGGGTTTGTAAGTGTGTAGCACTGGGTATGGGTAGATAAGGTGTGGTATAGTTAGTAAACCCATAGTCCATCGTCTCCACCTTCCTGCACTTATGCCACATACACATACATTACACCTTCATTGGTCCACCAACATGCAACTGTCAATACAATGTATTTTAAGATAGTAGACTGTTGTGTCTGATTCGCTTTTACGCCCACAACAACCAAACAAACAAACAAAAACATCCCCACATCATATTAATGCCACTGCAATGCTGAGAATGATGCATCAACCTAAATATACCTGTACTGTGATTATCCTTATTGGTACTTGACCACAGTAGATGAGTTGAAGTGTAGAGGAACATCTGGACTGCAATGTGTAATAATAGAACTACAAAATGCAACTGTATGGTAAATATAGTATAGTAAACAGAATAAATATAATATGGTAAATTGGGGCAGTCAGAGGCTTGTGGTGATGACATGAAGGTCCCCATACTATAGCTGAAGTGCCCTTGGGTAAGGCACCTACATACATTTACCCTAATGGCTCCGGGCACGTGCCCAGCGATAGATTGGCGCCCTGTCCTGGGTGTATTTGCCCAGCGCCCAAAATGTTCTACCCTGGATGGGCATGGGGAACCCCCCTGCGCGACCCTAATATAGGATAAAGCGGAAGATAATGGATGGATGGATGGCTCCGGGCACGTGTGAAGACACAGTAGGCAAAATAGATCACAAAATGAAAAAGAAACATGGAGAACGTTCCAAAACTATATTAATAATGATTTATTGACTAATTTATTTTATTTCATTTATACTTTCTTTACGTAAGGTCAGATAAACTGTCTTCACAATTGCGTGGAATTTTTTTGTGACTGCAATTTGTAAAATAGCACATAAGGAACCGAAGACACTGCCGTTTTTGCAATTTTAGAGTAAAAGGAGAGCATTTTCTAAGACTTGCCCTCAAAGTCACTTTGGCAATTTGCTGGTATAGTTTCACCTGGTACATCACCCAGATTATTACAACAGATACGGAATGTTCTCTCTGTCGGTTTAACGTTCAATTGCAATGACATCTGCACTAGCCCATTTATTAAGCAAAGATAACAGTGCATTTAGGTTTCCACCTAACTGTTAGGTTCCGTATCTCGTGCCGACCGAACAGCTACAGAAAATTTTAGGCACAAATCTTAAGCTGACCCATTCGTCAGGAAACACACTGACTGCCAGAAACTTCTGTCCTGATACTGTGTGCTGGAGTAAGAAAAAAACAATAAGAAAAGACAACAACGCGAGTGGGGCGGCATGGTGGCTTAGTGGTTAGCACGTTCTCCTCTCAGCGCTAGGGATTCCAATCCCAATCTGGGTGGAGTTTCCATGTTCTCCCCGTATCCACGTGCGTTTCCTCCGGATTCTCCGGTTTCCTCCCACAATCCAAAAACATGGATCAAGGGCAATTGAATTCTCCAAATTACCCCATATAGAATGTGGTGGCTTAGTGGTAGGCACGTTCGCCTCTCAGCGCTAGGGATTCCAGGTTCGAATCCCAATCTGGGTGGAGTTTCCGGGTTCTCAGGTTTCCTCCCACAATCCAAAAACATGGCTCAAGGTCAATTGAATTCTCCCAATTGCCCCATATAAAGTGTGTCTGTGTGAGTCGGTGATTGAGTGTGTGCCCAGTTATAGATTGACACCCTGTCCTGGGTGTATCTGCCCAACACCCGAAACACCCCCCTCCCCTCGCGACCCTAGTAGAGGATAAAGCAGAAGATGATGGATGGATGGATGGAACAACGCGAGTGTTGATCATCAACGCTTTGATTTATTGTAATTTACAACTTGTTTATATAGATGAAAAACCAGGGCGGTCCTTGTTAGCCGTTCCACAGGTGTGGGCACAGTTTGGTCAATATAATATGCACGAAAAAGAAAAACCGGACAAATAGTTTCAGAGAAACTAAAATCTGGCCTTGTTTCTTACAATAAAAGAGAAACAAAGTAAAACAAGGCCAGTTAGGACCTGGATGGGAAGCGTAGAGAAGGGAATGTTCCAATGAAAGATACGAAGTGTGGTTATAAATGTGTCTAAATGATACAAACATTAAATCTTATACTAAATTTAATGACTAAAACTACTTTATTTTAGGATGATAGACCTTTATTTGTCCCACAATGGGGAAATTGTCAGCAGCAGTTACAATAGAAGAAAGGTAAAAAAGCTATTTAGTCATTAGAAAGAAATGCAAAAAACTATGAAAAATTTTAATAGAATTAGAAATCTCTATATATACATTTTGTAATATATTATTCTGCCTATATATTCAGGTTAACATTCAATTCAAAAGCCTTCAGTGGAAAAGTTCCAAGTTCTCAAACCTATTAACTGATTCAGACTGGTGCAAATGAACTATAGGTGAGTCGGTGCCCTTAATGTACAGTTTGTAGTTGGCTGTTTAAGAGCCTGTGCTTTATAGACTGTTCAAAACCCCCAAGTCACAGCTGGAGCCTCGAGTACTAAAGTTAATAGAAACTCCTGCTGTACTGATAAAAGCACCGATATCCTATGTGTTCAGAAGTTAATTTGGAAGGAGCACTGCTGATGAAGCATGAACCAGGCGTTATCCTTTGAGGCTGGATTAGAGCCTCGCTGCCCGAGCTAAGTTATTTCCCCACCATTAATGGCTAGTGGCCTGTCAGTCTGTGTGTGAACACTTTGAATAACTTTAGCGAGCCATTAGGCACAGATTAGAACTGGGGGAACAGTTAATCGATAGAACTGTCGTCCACCCTGGCCTCATCAAGCAACTGCAGACAGCTTGCCTCGTGCTGATGAGCCTGGCCACCATTGCCCAGAGGCTCTCTGGAGACCGGTGCAGTAGCCAAGGGCATGAATGCCAGGTTGTAGGAGGTCACTAGCACGGGTCATATGGTGCAAAAGACGGGATGATTTCCAAAGCCAAATTGGGCTGTACACTGCCTCAGGGAGCAAACTTTTACAATGATCTGCTCCCAATTGGCCAAATTACCCTCGCTGCATTACAAGAATATTTCGAGAATACTAATAATCACTGACGGTGAATACATTTGAAACTTTCCTTATTCGATTAACTATGTCCATATAAATTGTGGCTACTCTTTCTCCATCCTTCATTTAGTGGATGCCTCCTATTTCGCTGTGGAGATGTTACCACTATAGTTAACATGGACCTCCGAGGCAAATCGCAGATGTAGTCATACATCATTAGGTGTGCCGGCATGGAAGCTATCTTTTCTTCAGCTAGATGGGTCTCAATAGACATATTCATCATGACTGTCAGAGCCAAGCAGGGCGAGTGAAGGGAGAGGAGGAAGAAAGTAAAGAAAAAGCAAGGAATGAAGAAGAGCGTGATGACTACGTACTCTCCAGACCAGAAGTTTGATAGTTTCTACCCCACTATTCCCAGTTTGGCACTGGTGTGGGTCTGATGCAATGTCTTTAAACTGGAGTTGCTTAAATTGCATGATGCAATGAGCTCGCATGCTGGATAAGGGTGTCTAATAAATGTCATGAATTAATACAATAATAAAAAAAACTAAATAGAAAGAATTGGAATCGAAAAATGAACAATGGTAAATCGACGCAGGTAAACAAGGACGTGAAGAGACCGAAGATGAATGAGATTTTTAATTAAAATTCATAATAAATAGGAAACAGAGATATGGGCAAATTAGGAGGGAAAACTAATTATACCAAGAATGTCATTTTCAAGAAAGAGAAAAATTATGAAAAACATTCATTTGGGTTTCACAAGTATGAACCAACCCAAACCAGTGAAATGCGTCAAACTAGTCATATTTTTGTGTAAGAGGCATTCTACCTCCTCTCCTACATCCTCTAAGAGAAGCTCAAAGGAATAATATTCATTTATTCATTATCTTCCGCTTAATCCTCTACTAGGGTCGTGGGGGTTCCCCATGCCCATCCAGGGGAGAACGTTTTGGGCACTGGGCAGATGCCCTCAGGACAGGGCGCCAAAGGTTCTAACCACACACTCACTCACACAGACACACACATAAACACACAATATATATGGCATTTATCTTGAATCCATGGTTTTGGACTGTGGAAGGAAACTGGAGATCCTGGAGGAAACCTCCACACATACACACAAAGGGCCAGGTGGATACGGGGCAAACATGGAAACTCCACCCAGAGTGGGATTCGAACCTGGATCCCCAGTGCTGAGAGGAGAACATGCTGACCAGGAATGATTTTGATAAGTGATTCTTCTTTGGCATATTGTGGCTTTTTGGAATTAAAACCTGAGTAAATGGAATTTAATTGGGATGTCTTAATTACCTTTGGGTAAGTTTTAACCTGCAGTAACGAAGTCGTTCTTTTATTTCTGTTGCCTGTACTTGCAGACATAAGGATAACAGTGACTATTTTTCTAACCAAATCTGTGCTGATTGATAAAAGGGTTGCGATTCTGTATGGCCAACCTTGTGTTCCCTGGAGCAATGAGGGTTAAGTACCATGCTCAAGGACCAACTTTGGTATCTTCTGTGGACTTGGGATTTGAACCCACAACCTTCAGATCAATAGCCCAACAACCTAACCACTACGCTACTACTCCCATATATACAGTTTGTGTTAAATAGATGTATTCTGGGCATTATACATTTGTTTTCATACTCATGTAGACATAACCGCCCCATAGTGGCTCATCCTCATTCAAAGCATCTTGCTTTTAGACCAACGGTTCTGAATAGGATTGTATAGGTGGGTAGGAGGGATGCTGTGGTTTGTGATGCTTTTGATGTCATGGGGAGCATTTAAAGCCTAAGAATTTCGATATGTTATAAAAAGAGGTATAATGCCATCTTAAATAAAAAGGATTTTATTTAAATGATAATCCACTAAAAATTTTAGAAACACGGTGTGTGAAACAGAACAAGTTTGCGTCGGGGTTGTTTGGGTTGGCACGCACAAATCTGAGGTTTATTGCTGGTGGATGGAAGCCGAACTGATCTGTGATGACTACAGGAGACGCAAGACGGGAGGCAGCACAAGGGGCATTTATTACTGCTGCCTCTGATGGGCTTCCTGCTATATCCTCGTCATAATTGGCACTCAGATGTCACAAGTGATGTTGACATTTCACCAAGCAGAAACAATTTGGCGCTGGGAAACAGGCGGCGATGCTACGGAGAGGCTGCAGAAAACACGGGCTTTAAATAAACACCGAAGATTCCTGTTAGCCGAGGGAGTGAGTGAGCGGGCTGGAGGTACGAGGAGGAGGAGGAGCGGGCCCGGGTGTCAGAGAAGATGGACACTAATGGATTCGCAGGAAGGATGTGTCATTTGAACGGGACGGTTTTATTGGCGCCAACGACACCATTACATTAAGCACACCTCTGCTTCGTGTTAATCACCATGTCAACAAGCATAATTAATGGATATTACTTGTTGATACTTGATCCTGCCTAATGGCCGTGGCTGCCATCTGACACTGTCACTTGTGACTAATGCAAACTTTGGAAAAGTTTCGCAAAGAAACCACTGTGAGCTTAGGCGTGATTTATTCAGACCTGACTCCAGTGCTTGTTTGGTTTTCGGGAAAGATGGAAAGGTTAGCGTATCTTTGTTCAATTGATCCTTCTATCCCCCGAAACAATGCACTGTGGTCAACACAGCACATTTAAGAGCTCTTAATTGGAGGCAAATGGGTACGCTGGGGGATTGAAGTCTATTTCATTGTTTGCGCTCCTGTTCGCGCCTCCAGCTGAGAAGTGAACTAGTCTTTTAATCTTCTAGCTAAAATGGTGGGGGTGGGCGGGGGGGGGGGTAGTCAGGTACACGCATACTCCGAGAACGAATGAGGAGAGGCACATGGGTAAACAGAATTGCTCACTTGTATTTTGACCTTGTCGAACTCGCAGTGAGCAGATAAGCAGCCCCTAGGACAACTCAACTCAACACACAGAGGGCCTCGCTTTCCATTGCATTCCCATTTCTCTTTTATCGCTTTACCCTATTTCTCTCTCTCCCACTTTCTCTACCGTCATATACCTGACTTTCCGTCCTTCTTCCTATCGGTGGCTCATATATCATTACCATTCTCGCACTCTTTGTTTCCCTCTCCCTCTTTTGACCAACGTAATCTTCTCCATAAAAGGTCAAGTGAAACAGTGGCCCATTGAGCCGACTGAGTGCAGGCCAAGCTGTGATATATTCATTTAGAAATTGCAGGTAACTCTGGCTGGCGATAACCTCAAGAGATGCACACTGTACACAGTACCCTTCTACAGTGCAGGTTACCTAAAAGCACATCTTGGGGGCTGGGGGCTGTCTCTCAGCTTTACAAAAGTAGCTTTACAGCGTTCTGAGCCTGAACTCCCAAAGGACCAAAGTGAAAGCTGAAGCGACAGTGGCAAGAAAACTCCCTGTAATAGTTGTTTTCAAGGAAGAAACCTTGTGAGGACCAAGGCTCAGTGGGGAACTTATTTTCCTTGAGTGGTCAGACAGCATCAACAGGGCAGGATACCTATGTGAGATAAGATAGACCTTTATTTGACCCACAATGTGGAAATTCACAATACCATATATATATATATATATATATATATATATATATATATATATATATATCAGCTCACATACATATGGCTGCCAATCATCTTTTTGCTATACTTAATATAGTCGATAAAACTCATTAATTGTAAAGGATGTTGGAGAATATTGCCTTGTAGAATTTCGAAAACAGAACCGGCAAACTATATTGTGTAATGTGAACCCGTTCATTAACATGTTAAGCTAATTAAGGGTGAATTTAAATTAAGTACTGCAGCCAGTTACCATAGGGCTTTAGAACTTTTTAAACCGTCGTCATGCCCACGCTTATTTACAGTCTATGGTGGGAATGTGTGCTGTTTTGCAGAACGAGACGCCAATAAAGCACCAGTTCTCCCAGTTCCCAATTTCCCAGATACCAGGACATTGTTCCACTTTTTGATATATATATATATATATATATATATATATATATATATATATATATATATATATATATATATATATATTTTTTTTTTTGGATGATTTTAATTGATGATTTTCAACCTACAAAATATTTTTTGTTACCTGAATTATATATATAAAAATACTAGGAGCAAGCTAGACATTTGTACTGAATAAAAGAAAAGACAAGACATCAAAATGGAGAAAAGCCTTATTGCTTGCTTTACTTGTTTCCTGAGGGGTAGGTCCACCTGAGGGCACCTTTGGGCACTATTTAGTAAATAAGTAAAAAGGAACGCATTTAGCCATATGGTGTTTTTTTTGTTTTTTTTCAAGCCCTGGTCAGATAGGAAACTGAGTAAAATTATATCATGCCATCCATCACCATCATCATTTAAAGATCAAACATCATTTACAGTATTATGTGTATTTTAAAATGTGAATGTATTTTAAGAACATGAATTCTTCATGAACAAGCCTTTCTCTTAAGTAAGCGTCTCTTTATCTCATTTTTCTTCTCAGATTTTGTGTGGGAGACAAATTCTTCCTCAAGAACAACATGATCCTGTGTCAGACTGACTACGAAGAGGGGCTGATGAAGGAAGGCTATGCCCCGCAAGTTCGCTGACCCCTGGCCAAATCCATTACTTGTAGGGGAGAGCTGAGAGAGGACTTTGACGACAGACACCAAAAGCACTACCATCCTCTCCAGCTCTTGTCCTTGATAATGTACATAAGAAGAGCCCAGATAAGGGGTACCGCTGTACAGAATAGCCATAGAGACTTGTTGTCCGTGGGAAAGGGCTTTTACACTAGCCCTCGTCCCGAGCAAAGTGACACTAGTCTTGGACATTTGCCGTGGCTCTTTTGAAATGACCCTTTTTCCTCCCCTGCCCTTAAGACCCACCTGGCTTATGGAGACAGTTCACACCAGTACACCTGTATCCAAGCCTGCAAATTGCAACCATTCGGCTAGAACCCTTTTTGAATCTTGCTGACCTCCATCACAGCCCCTGTACAGACAGAGGACCAAAAAATAAAGAGAGAAAACAATCAAAAGCGGTGAAAAGGCACGAATACAGTTCTGTTGGCTGAGAGCCATGTCAACATAAGATCTCAGGTTGTGGGGGTTTCCTTATTTCTCTTTTCTATTACTTTTCCATTTGTAAGAAAAGGTGATAGGCAGTCATCCTTAGCCTGCAGTCCGGCTGAGCACTACTCAGCTATTTCTGACTTTCTCCGGCTGAGTATTTATGGGTTCAGCAGATCCGCCTTGGATTACCGCTTTCAGCGATGCAATTTATTTAATACAATTATCCCTGTTCTGAATCAAAAACGTCTGCTTGTTTAGTATCCAAAAATACAAGCTTCAGAGCAGAACGTCATTCAAAATCATCGTCAGGACCGTGTTGTGATTTGGCAAAAGTGAGTTTGCGAGGGTGGGGGCTTATTTTGTACAGTGTATTTATTAGATTGCTTTCCTTTTTGTCATCGCGCATCACTGAGGCTTTGTCCTTGACATATTTATACTTCAACTGGATGGCCGTCCGGTTGCCAAGCATCCCGATTTTCCATCGGCCTCATTGGCTGCACACTGGCAATCATTTGTGCTAACCTGAAGACCAGGTGAGGTCAGGTTACATAAACCAGACATGTTCTTGAGCCCTCTGCATTCATGAGGCCTGAGGCATTTTTTGTTTCTCCCTTTATCTAAGTATATGGCTCCCGGCTCCAGAGGACGAGTATAAGTTAATGCCATTGTACCATGCTTAACAAGGTCAAACCTAAAAAAGATACCAATTGTTTTGTAAATGGTTATTGTACATATTGCAAAAAAAAAAATCAGATTTCTTTTTGCTTGCTATTATATGATTTTCTTTTAATGTGTTACTCAGCATGAGATGTTTATTTTTAGGACATGTGTACATACTGTATTGTAATCATTTTAAGCACAAATGTAATACAGGTTTATTGTGTTACCCTTGTGTCTTTGGTCTTTTCTTTATTCGAAGCTCAAACAAAACAATCGAAATCCAATGTGTCCTTGTGAGATGCTTGCAGTTTCGCATAGTGCTCTGACAATTTTCACCTCTTGAGTGTTTACTAAGGCACTTTAGGTTAAGTGCTTCACTGAAGGGCACAGGCGTAGATGCAAAGGATCCAGCAGAGGCTACTCCAGTCGCTACTCCATTAGCCTAGCCACCAGACCATGCTATGCTCTGTGCTCTGTGATTGATCATAAGTGCAATCATTTTTGTCAGCCATTTTGTTGTCATCGCAACTCCAAAATTGCCACCCGGCTTCCTCCCACCCCTCGATGAAATGCGAGTGGTAAAAAGGAAGAAACGAAGCTGCCACAGAATCTGTCAGCGCTAAAGTGCATTTAAAGGATCAGGTGAATAGCGGAGGCTACATAATCACCTGCAGCTGAACTGCTTGGGCTTTTAATATATTGTCAGAGTAAAAGCGTGTAGCACTGCGTACCAGCTCCTTGCCAAAATCCATGCAATACCCAAGCTCTGTGGACCCTGAGCGGGAACAACACACGGACTGTTCAAAGCCTGCTTAAAAAATGAAGCCAGACCAGTGTTCGAAAATCCTTCCTACTGTACAAGCAAAATGGTGAGATTAAAGTTCCTTCTCTAATTAGGGAGGCAGTTTTAAGTAGCCTGTAAAGTTTGACAATAGGAGCATGCTCATCTCATTACGGCCTCTAATAAGCAGACCAATTAAACTAATTGAATTGCTTTAGCTTGAAACACAGAGGGGAAAGTGCCTTTGATTAGACTCAAGCTGTTAAGTCCTTCATTGGCAAGAAAGAGGGTGTTCTATAACTACTCTGCCAGCTCCACAAGTCTAGAAAATCGGATGAGGTGGGGGAGCAAGGGAAAAAAAACAAAAAAAAACCAAATTAATATATTTTTTAGATGATGCGCACGTTTCAGTGAACGCGTCCAAGTTTGGAAACACTGATTTCTGTAAACTGATATAAAACTGATTAACTGTTGCAGTTTCTTTTACAGCATCTTTTGTGGGCCAACAATATAATGCTTTATAACGCTTATAAATACTTGTGTTGTTTCCCACAATAGCTAACATCATTATAACAATCGTAAATGCAATGCTAAGTTGGAAGTGTGCCTTTACGGCATTAATACAGAAACCAAAAGATATGACTTGATTTTTTTTTGCATCTTATACACCTTGTAATGCTGCTATTTTGTAAAAAGACAGATTTTCCTCACTTTATTTGGTCATCATTTGAGACAGATCATTCTTATTGTAGATTGCAGTTGACAAAGTAGTGCAGATCCAATGGCTTCTTTAACATACAGCGAATCTATACGACTCTGCTGGGCATTACTTAAAGATGTGAGTGCTAAACAGGGGGGAAAACACAAAGAAAGTTGAAAAATGTAAAGCATCTCCACCTCGACCCCCTCGGCAAGAATCACAAAGAGATAAGAGGGACAAAGCAAGCAACTTTTCTCCATAACATCATTAGGAACATTTAAAAAGTGCATTAACTGCCAGGCCATGTATCGTTAGCGGCCTCATCCCCGTGACGGTGCTGACCCTAGAGTGCACGCTCAGCTCGCACGTCCGCTAGTCCGACTCTCCTCGTTTGGCAAACGGCTTCAGGGGTGAAAATAATGATCTACACAGACATGCCAATGTTATCTGGACCAGATAACACTGCCTTAATGACTCCTTATCCTTCAGCCCCTTTTGTAGAGATGGGTGCCCTGGCAAATGTATTCCCACTGTTGGGTCATTATCTCTTTATTGCACTGATAATGGACTTGAGTATTTTGGGGCAGATTTGTGTACGCACACAAACCCATGGAGAGGGGGGAAAAAGATACACGAGCAAGCCTCCAGTGACAATGCGCAATGGCGAATGTGCTATTGACGATAGAGATAATATTCTTCGCTGGTAAACCTTGTCGAGCTTGTTTGAGGAAATCTGATAAAGGCTGAGCAAATGATACCCAGAATGCGGTCTCTTTGAAATCCTGCCAGTCCTTAGAAGCCGAGCGGCTATGGTAATCTCCGCTGCCTGATTCGCTACCTGATTGTTCTCATGCTAAAAGTTAAAACAAGATTTGAAATATATCGTATATTTTTTAAAATACCATTGACTTATCTAGACTGTTTACATGGAGTTTTTAGAAATCAAAATGATTGACTTTACTTAAATGCTTGATCTTTGACATCTTTGAGATCCAAATGACTGCCGGGAGTCAGGTAGCGTTATTTTTACCTGGAACAAACCGAAATGCCAAAAGCAATTTCTTCTATCAAAGCTGTATCTACTGATATGTCATTTAAAGAATGTCCAATGTGTTATCGGCACTGAGCGATTTACAAAGACTGCCTCCTATTATCTGGAATGGGCTTTGGATAGCATAGCACAGGGCAAATGACTCAGGGAGATGGGATGTGGGAGATTCCGAGGTCACACACTTCTCTGAAGTCCTCTCTTTGATGTGGCACACTAACCTATTCCAGATGCACCAGGCTTAGTCCACTAGGCAATGCTTGTTCCAGATCAGTGGCTACATAGAGACTCCATGCTCTTTATTCGTACATACACCTGTAGAAACAACCGTATGTCTTAAGGTCGTGATCTTTTTTTATGGGATGGGGGAAAAACTTCTGACTTGAAAACATGTATAAAACCAGCAACCAATAGGATTTGTGGCTTAGTGGTCAGCATGTCTGCCTATCAGCACCGTGGATCCAGGTTCGAATCTCGAACAGGATGGAGTTTCCTTGTTCTCCTATTGTCCACATGGGTTTGTTTTGGGTCCTTTGGGTTTTTGCCATAGTTCAAGAACAGAAATTGAATGTAAATCCCTGCTCTATATTGCCCCCATAGTGTGTGTGAGTGAATGTATTCCCAGTGATAAATTGGCACCCTGTCCTGGGTGTATCAGCCCAGGGCCTGAATTATTCTCCCCTGGATGAGCATTGGGAACACCCCATGACCCTATTAGAGAATTAAGTGGAAGATATTCAATGGATGAATGGATTTTCTAAAGTTAGGTCTTTTAAATTAGTATTATTGTTTGTACGTGCCACAGTGGGGTAGTGGTCATCACGTTCGCCTCTTAACGATTGAGATCCAGGTTTGAATCCCAAACAGGATGGAATTGGAGTATCCATGTTCTCTCTATGTTCACATAGGTTTACTTTGGATTCTTGGGTTTCTTCCCACAGTCCAAAAACATGGATTCATGGTAAATTAGATGCTCTAAATTGCCCATATATAGTGTGTGAGTGAGACTGAGTGTGTGCTCAGCGATAGTTTGAAGCCCTGTTCTGGGTGTATCTGCCCAGCGCCCGAACTGTTCTCCCCTGGATGGGCATGGTGAACTCTTTGTATAGGCTTAGGCTTAATATGATGAATGGATGGAGTTAAGTACATGGTGCTCCTTGTAAGAAGAAACCAATACACCAATGTTAAATCATTCAGAAATCGTATATAATACATTTATGTATCTGCATTAAATCACATGACAAACCAAATTAATTAACTAATAGAGCATAAAAATAAACTGGATTTAATCTTTGCTGTCACAACATGCATCCTGGATGTTCTACAACACTTAAAGCAATGTTTGGAGTGGAGACTTAACAAGTTGGATTTTGAGGAAAAATACTGGTAAATAATGGGTTTATAAGTTAATGAGGAAAACTCCACAGCAACAACAAATCCTCCTTCCATGTCCCCTTAAATTTCCCAGAGGACTGTAATGCCTGCACTCAGCCACCGGTATGGACAGCTACTCTACAAACACAAGTGGTGTGGTCTTAGTGCCACTATAAGAATGTTCTCTGCCTTTAAGCAAAGAGACAAAGAAAGTGGCATGTGCTACTTTCATGTATACTCACTGTGAACTGGGGAATACAGGACAGTGAAAAGAAGCTGTGAGCACCTCCTGTGAACTGAAAGACATACTTCTTTGATATTACTCTACTTTAAAAGTGCTAAAGGGGTAGTGAATGAGAGGAGGACATATGAGAATCAGAATCAGATGTTATTAAATCAGGATTAAATCAAAAGGATAGTAGACGATTATGAAAATCCCAACATTATAAAGCATGGTGGAGGAGACGAAAAGGGCAGATCAGCAGCTACGAATGCGGAAATGCAACTGAAGTAGGATTTTAGGGTACAATGTATATGATGGATGGTGTAATATATGTGTGCAGGTGTGTTTTGTGTTTGTGTGTGTATCCATTCATCCATTATCTTCTGCTTTTTTCCTCTACTAGGGTCGCGGGGAGGTTCCCCATGCCCATCCAGGGGAGAACGTCTTGGGCGCTGGGCAGACACACCCAGGACAGGGTGCCAATCCATCGCTGGGCACACACACTCACTCACTCACACAAACACTCTATATGGGGCAATTTTTTAGAATTCAATTTACCTTGATCACTGTTTTTGGACTGTGGGAGGAAACTGGAGAACCTGGAGGAAAGCCACACAGACACGGGAAGAACAAGGAAACTCCACCCAGATTCGGATTCGAACCAGGAATCCCTAGCGCTGAGAGGAGAACGTGATAACCACTAAGCCACCGTGCCGCCCTCACAATTATCTCATCTCATCCAATTATCTTCCGCTTAATCCTATACAAGAGACTAGGGTAGCGGCGGGGTTCCCTTGGGTGCTGGACAAATACACCCAGGACAGGGCACCAAGCCATCGCTTTGACACTCACTCACACAGACACACTCTACTGTATATGGGGCAATTTAGAGCAGCCAATTTATCTTAAATCCATGTTTTTGGACAGTGGGATAGTGAAAACATGGAAACTCCACCCAGATTGAGATTCGAATCTGGATCCCTAGGTGAACCTGCTAACCACTAAGTCATCATGCCACCTGTTTCACACTCCCTGATGAAATTGTGGGGACTACAAGATGTAGTTTTATAGTGAAATTATGTCACATGGTTATATTATTGTTACGTTATGGTTAGTTTAAGGTTAGGGTTAATGTTAAAGTAGTATTTATGGCTAGTGTTTTCAAAATGAATGAAAAACTATGGTAAACCCACAGTGTGTCTTTGTGTGTGTGCATGAATATTTTACATTGTAAAAACAAAACCATACAACTTTTTTATCCTTGTAGAAATCACAAGCTTGTCTCCACAATGTGAATCAATAAAATGATTGGTTAGGTTAAGGCTGTAATTATGGTTAAAGTTTGAGTGGGTTTTAATGATATCTTTGTTTCCACCATGTTTGGACTCATGGGATTTTTATGATGTATAAAACTTGTTTCGGACTTTTTTGTAGTTTCGACTTGTATGCCCATTCCACATATTCTAACCAAAGTGGTTTTGATTACATTTTGGTTTGGCTGGAGTGTTTTACTTGAACGTTCCTACAGTGGTGCGAACAAAATGGTATATAGTTCTTTCAGAAATTACACAGTGGGCATTTTCTTTAAAAAAAAAAAACATTATAATGTTTGTGCTAAACAATAAATAAAAAAAAATCCCTTCTCTCTGTTTGATCCTATGATAGGGTTGCAGGGGAAGAACGCTGCCCATACAGGGAAGAATGTTTCGGGCGCTGGTCAGATACACCCAGGACAGGACGCCAGTCCTTCATCCTTCACTGTACACACACACACACATATATATATATATATATATATATATATATATATATATATATATATATATATATATATATATATATATAAAAAATGTATTCATTCATTCATTCATTATCTTCCGCTTTATCCTATATTAGGGTCGCGGGGGGTTCCACATGCCCATCCAAGGGAGAACGTTTCGGGCGCTGGGCAGATACACGCAGGACAGGACGCCAATCTATCACTGGGCACACACTCACTCACAAAGACACACTCTATATGGGGCAATTTGTAGAACTCAATTGACTTGATCAATGTTTTTGGACTGTGGGAGGAAACCAGAGAACCCGGAGGAAACCCACGCGGACACGGGGAGAACATGGAAACTGGGATTTGAACCGGGAATCCCTAGCGCTGAGAGGCGAACGCGTGCTAACCACTAAGCCACCATGCCGCCATATATATATATATATATATATATATATATATATATATATATATATATATATATATATATATATATATATATATATATATATATATATGTAATATGTAATTTAGAGCATTAAATTCACCTTTAATCCATGTTTTGGACTGTGGGAGAAAACCAGAGAAGCTATGGAGAGAATATGTCAACTCAACCCAAATCAGAATTCGAACCTGTATCCCCAGCACTGAGAGGCGAACATGCCAACAACTTAGCCTTACCATGTGCTAAACATGCCAACAAATGAAAACAAATGTCAAGTGTGTATCAGTACTTTTAATTAAGATCATAAGTTCTTATGGGCTTAAAGTTTGTTTTTGTCGATGTAAGGTCATGATGTTCTTTTGAAAAAATCGAGTTGTTTTAATTAGATTAAACTGCAAGTTGTCTCCTAAGTACTACATATCTGTATTTGGGGCCTTGGCAAGTTCTCTTATTGGCAGTTTCACAGCTAGAAGCCCATCGTTCCTTACAGCAGCCGCGTTTGTTTATTACACCCGATTTCCATTTAGCCTAATCTTGAATTGGAGAGATGATTGTATTCAGCGGGGTTGCGGGAAACATAAATGCCAACAATAACCTTCAGAAACTCCTGTAAAGAGGAGAAACAAGATGATTCAAGGCAATTTTCTGCAGGCTCTGTTGTCAATTGGCGAGGACAAACAAACTTATTAAGTTTTTCATGCCGTTCCTCGCTAAGTTCAGAAACTCCTACCATCCTCGGAGGGCCATTGGAAGATGATGGGCTCGTTATCTTGCTCACAAACAACGAGAGCCATGATGAACGAGGTGGGCAGGGTATGAATCTGTATGGCCTAAGCAGAAAGTGTAGTCCATTGTCTACCTATGGCCTTGAGCACAGGCTTGAAGCTGGAGCAGTATGTCAGGCTGTATCCTCCAGTGGATAAGAGCTTTATGTCAGGTGTATAATTGGACTCCTGGCTTTTATGGTCTTATTTGCCATAGGGGTAAGGGGGTAGTTTGGCCTATGTATCCAAAAACAGCTGAAGGTTATGTCTACGTCTGAGCTTTTGTAGAAATGTCCGGTGTGTATAGAGCAACAGCGCTCTTCAGCACAAGTGAAGTTGACTCTGGAAACATCAAAAAGCCATGACCTCTTGCTGACCCTAACCTTTAGCTTTTGGGGTTGATGGGGTCTTGCATCAGAATGTTCGAGCTGAAACGCTTTCAAATGAGAGGGCTGAGCATAATCTGAACGGCTTTTAATGGACACTCTGGAGACTCGGGGCCAATAGTTCCTGCCAGTCAGCCGCATGCTTTCTCTGCAAAAGAAAGCTTTCTGCCGTTACCACCTGCATTCAGCACTGACACCTACAAAACATCCGATCAAGTTTCCCCCACCCCCCTCCAACGAAAACGAGCACGACTTTCAAAGCCAGTACTCAACTGCATGAAGGAAGCTGCTGTCCGTTCCATGTTCCTGTTTGTTTTCTGCCTTATTTGTCAGCTATCTGTGTTTTTATTAGTGAAGGTCTATTTTCTGCCTTGATTTGTGACCTGTGACTTCTCGGGAAAGCTCACCCACACACAGGCTGTGCATTGTGGATCCAAACAGCTGCAGGTCAGATACGTGGGATGTATTATGTGTTTGTGTGTCTCTGTGTGTCTTGCTTAAACTCCAAGCAAGTACTGTAAAATGAGCAACTATTTCTTGAATGCTTATGTAAGAGAAGTCCAAATCGTGCAATATCGGTCCGGAAAGCAATGAAATATATATTGTTTTCACATCAGTGAATTATGCAAATGCCGTCAGTGAGCAGGACTAGATCAGCACGGAAGGACTTCACTGATTACCTGAAGATTTGGCAAATTTTGGCGAACATATCCTAGTGTAGCAGGGAAGAAAGAATGACTATCGTTAACCTGTATGCTTATTTACAGTTCTCTAGTTTTTAACAACAGCGAAATAGACATTCATTAACGCATCGTTAAATAACCAAGATATAACACGAGCTAATTAGGACTATTTGGACTAACCGATGACTTCCCAATCAGCAGGTCGTGACATTTATTACCCCAGCTAATGAAAAGGAGGAATGAACATCTGCTAGACCTAACGACCAACTAAAATGATGGTGTTTTTGTCCTCGTTGATGATAGTGTGTTTCTAATACAATGGTATGCGTGAGCATGTCTGTGTGTGTGTGTGTGTGTGTGTGTGTGTGTGTGTGTGTGTGTATGTGTGAGTTTAAGGGAAATGGGTCCCTCTGGACAATAAATAACTAGTACCCTGGTATCCTAACAGCACCCAATCGGAAAGGTCCTCCGAGGTCTATTTATTAGAGCTGCCATTTAGGTTTCACTCGCTCTCTCTTCCTCGCTCTCCTCTCTACTCCTCCCTAAACTTAATCAAGTGATGATGTGGAAACAAGGCCCAGTAGATAAAAGTGTTGGAGATGGTAATGATGCCAAGTAATGATTTCCCTAGAGGAAATCTGATCTATTGCCACGGGGAAGAGAGGGAGAAGAAAGACCTGAGGGAAAGAAAGAGAGAGGAAACAAGAGAGAAGAGAGGAGGGGGACTCCACATCAGCATTTCATAAGAGGCACCTCAGCCATGAAAGTGAGCTAGTGAGGGAGGTGGAGACTGTATTAGTAGGAGAACGATTCTCATTACCCCTTGGGTGCCTCGTTTCCCTGCTCCGGCTTTGTTTTGTGAAGAAGAGGGAGCTATAAAGTTCTTGTGTACACTTGGGGAACTGCGGGTGGAGGTGCGATGTGAAATTAAACAGCTGAAAGGTATGATTTAACAATGCTCAAAACTCAATAAGTATGAGATAAGCAGCAAATTAGATGTGTCTCTGTCAGGGAGGTGAAAAAAAAATCTTTCTCAATCGATTGCATCGTCAAAAATTAATCTCCTGCCCTGCACTCCGGACTCGCTGCCAAGGTTTGTGAGAAGTAAAGTAATAAGCACTCAGAATATAACAATCCTCTCCACACTCATCTCTTCACCTTCATCACACACACCTATTTGGTTCACAGTGGGTTTGTTTTTTTTAACCTATTTTTAGATTCTTTTTGTATTCAGTTCTCGGGTAATTTGAAAAGATGTGATTATTTATTCCATCTTCTTGTTTCATCTTGATTTACAGTTAGGTAAAACCAGAGACAATGTTAAGCTAACAAAAGCTGTGCCATAGGTACATCATAATGTTTGCATAACTTCAAACCCTTCGTATCTTAATGTACACCTTCTCAGAAAGATTATGTCGCCTCAAACCCCTATGACTTGTATTAAGCATTGTATTTGTGATTGATTTTAGCATTGACTTGTTTGTAAATGCATATTCAAGTTTAAGTCATTTATTTATAGAGCGCTTTTTACAATAGCACATTGTCACAAAGCAGTTTTACGGAGTTAAAGGCCGTTAAACCCCCAAAGAGCAAGCCAAAGCGACAGTGGCAAGATAAAAACTCCCTGTTATGTTGTTGTTTTAAGGAAGAAACCTTGCGAGGACTCATCCTTCTTGAGCAGCCGGGCAGCATCAACAGTGTAGGACAGCTATGTACAGATTGTGTCGAGATCAGGAGACCGTATTTAACAAATGGAACAACTCTAACAACTGGAAAACTATATGTAAGTCCATTGAGGGCATCCTGCAGGACCGCCTGCACATGTTATGCAGGACCGCCTGCATAACATGTGATGACCAAGAAACGTAATGTGGAATTAAAGTTCAGGGGGGATGTACTAGCAAGTTGAAACTTAGCTATACACACTGCTAAGCCTGCTATGCTAAGTGTAGCTCAGTTTAGACGCTGAGTACGGAGAGTGGAAACGATACAAGAAAGTTTGAGGATTCATGGAAAGATTTGGGCGTTTTCCTCCACAGTCGCAAAACACGGATTCAAGGTGAATTGGCTGCTCTGAACTGCCCCTATGTTGTGTGTGTCTGTGTGAGTGAGTGTGCATCCAGTGATGGATTGGTGCCCTGGGATAGGCAAGTGGGCGTATCCCTATGCCTGTCCAGGGGAGAACGTTTCGGGTGCTGGGCAAATACAACCGGGACAGGGAGCCGATGGGCACACACACACTCAAACACCAACACACAAACATGCAGACACAAGGAAAGTAAGAAAACCACACCCAGATTGGGATTTGAACCTGATACGTGCTAACCACTAAGTCACCAGGCCGTCCTGAAATACGAAATTGTATTTACTTCATTTAATACCTTTAAGCATTAGGTGTTGTTTATGTATTAAGGCTTAAAACTGTAGATTTCCTAAAGTTTCGTCTTGGTCCTATGACTGTATAAGCATAGGTTAATACCAATACATTTTTCAAAGACATCTCACACTTGCAGGGAGGTTTCTGTCTGTTTCTATATATTGTTTTGTATTGCAGAAACTATTGGATTGGTTAAACAGTTCCATGTTAATTTAGCAAATAGCAGTGCCACAAGAACACACTTGTATTTACTTGTGAGAAGGGAGTAAGAATGCTGGTTCTACTGTGGTATAAAGTGCATGGACTGTCATGCTGGGCTGGTGGTGCATCAAGCCTAAAGGTGACAATGCACTCAAGCCCATTTGCACTGCATTAAACCCAGCTCCCAGCTGTAAAGCATCTCTCTCTACTTTCCCCCTTTACCTTAAATAATAGAGCTTTTTCACACTCTGGAAAGGCTTTCACAAGCTGCGCGTTTAACACCATACCATCATCTGCCTCTCTGCTGTCAGGGTTTCATTCAACTGGTCTGTGAGAGGGATTCTGCCATTGTTTGAGCCTCAGTTTGCACAGCTGGAATTGGATAGTGGTATACCATTGCACCTGACTGAACCGAAGCCACCATTAAAGTTCCCATTAGTTAAGACTTTGCCAAAGGGTTAACACAAGGCACTGGGAGATAGAGTTTATGATTGGCCTTAAAACCAGAGCAGCTCTGCCATGCTGACGACCATGCGCGTGTAAAAGTCAGAAAGGCAGGACAACGGATTGTGAACAGTTATAAAAGCAAGTTAATGCGGAGGCATGTTCTGCTAAAACAAAGCTGTTTGGTATTCGAATAGAAATTTATTTCACCTCTAAATTAGTTTCTCCTGTGCTCCTGCCTGCTCGGAGAAAGTGTATGTGTGTGTTTGTGTGTGTGTGGAAGCTATTATCCTCGGTCTGTTCAATTATTGATTGTTGAGTGCCACGGGGTGAGGGAGAGCCCAGCATGCACACACCAAATAAATCTCCGTTTGGACTTTTTGGGCTGTGTCTCCATCTTTCTTTTTCCTCAGTTTCAGACTGAAGTTTGTAGTTGCACCAGCTTCGGCTGTTTTAACATGCCAGCAGTGGGTCATCACAGACTTTCGGTACGGCATTGGGCATTGGGCATTGGGCAGTGGCATTATTTCAGTATTCCAAGGTATTTTTCAATTCTCCATTTAATTTTGGCTAACACGCTCTAATCATTGCGAAAGGCTTTTGTCGGGAACTTTATTTTCTCTTTTTATGTGATCAAAGCCATTTTATTTCCTTCATAAAAGCAGTCAGATTGATCTATTATTAACTCTACTATTCATAATGGTCACATTTCATGTTGAGCCGAGACAGGGTTAAATGATTTGCAGTTAATTAGCTTGCCTCCAGGTTATTGATTTTCCTTCAGGACACAGTGCAGCTCCAAACAGCCACTGTGAATGGCTGCAGTTCATACTGTGGCCGGTGGTGTGTGGACAAGGTGCTGCCTGGCTTTTCCAGCAAAGTCCAGCTTCGTCGGAAATGCTGGTTGACCTTCGAGTTTTAAGGTGATCAGGAGGCTTTATTTATTTTATACTTTAAAGCTATTGTTTTCTCTTTTGATAAGTCCATCCATCCATTATCTTCCACTTTATCCTCTACTAGGGTCGCGGGGGAGTTCCCCATGCCTATCCAGGGGAGAACGTTTCGGGTGCTGGGCAGATACAACCAGGACAGGGCGCCAATCTATCACTGGGCACACACTCACTCACACAGACAGACTCACAATATATATACATATATCTATATGGTATATTTATAGTTGAATATCCTCTATTATATTTATAGTTGTAGTTGTATATTTTATATTATATATATTCATAGTTGTACATCCTATTATATTTTACATATCTATATACTAAATACTTATAAATGTGCTATTTTGGAAACTTAGTTCTGAAACTTGGTACTTTTTTCCCCCTTTTGTCCCAGTTTATTGTCGTCGATTCTGCCCTTTAAATGTCCCACAAATCGAGCATCATCTGCAGCTTTGGCTACCACGTGCTTCCTGTGAAACATTCGAAACCAGTCATCACTTTTTTAATGGACGGAGGACCGAGAAATGCCATTCCTCCATACCAAACCATATGAACGATGAGAACTGGTCCTAGGTCAGCTGGCCAACTGACTCTGACAATAAAAATATCCTAGGACATTCAACTCTTATTCAAATTCAACTTATTTTGGCAACAAGTGTTCACTTCTGGATGTGTTCTTTGACACCTGCCTATGCAAAAAACAGGCACTTTAAGGAATAATGCTCTTAGGATTAGAAATAACACAGACGGATCAAAAAAAAAATCTGGAAAATCTATCATGAATTAATGATACAATGATTAATCGATTATCAGATCAATTTACAATCGAAAAGAATTGTATTAAGTTATCTAGTTTTAAAAAATCGTATTAGCACAATCACGGGGCGGCATGGTGGATTAGTGGTTAGCATGTTCGCCTCTCAGCACTAGGGATTCCCGGTTCGAATCCCAATCTAGGTGGAGTTTCCATGTTCTCCCCGTGTCCGCATGGGTTTCCTCCGGGTTCTCCAGTTCCTCCCACAGTCCAAAAACATGGATCAAGTCAATTGAGTTCTCCAAATTGCCCCATATAGAGTGTGTACAGTATGTCTATGTAGGTGTCTTCCAGGTTCTTCAGTTTCCTCCCACAGTCCAAAAACATGGATTTAAGGTAAATTGGCTGCTCTTATTTACCCCATATAGTGTGTGTCAGTGAGTAAATGTGTGCCCAGCGATAGATTGGCACCCTGTCCCAGGTGTATCTGCCTAGTGCACTAAATGTTCTCACCTGGATGGACATGGAGAACCATAGCATAGGATTAGGTGGAGGATAATGGATGCATGGATATATGGAGAACAGCATATAGCAATATAGCATATAGTTGTAGACTATGGTTCTACAATTGTCCATATCATGCAGTAGTCTACTCCTGTACTTACATTTCGTTTTTCAATTAAATAAAATACACTGGATCTTATGAAAAGCATAAGTTGATAACAAGCCAGTAAAATCTTTTGTACTTTACTTTTGGCTCCGAAACTTAAATCCAGTTTTCTCTTTGATCCAATTTTCCCATTAGGCAAATTAATAAAACATCTGCTTTGGTGTGCAAACGCCTGCGAAGTTGCGTACTGGTAGGTTTACTCTTTAGTCTTTGAAGAAATAATACTTGCATGGTTTCTTATGATTAGTAATAGAGAGGAAGGAGTCTCGAGTGGACGAAAATAAAAGCAGCCTCGCATTAGTGATGTTCGTCTTCACAGTCAACAGGCTGCTTTTAGGAAACACAACAAATTAATAAACATCTAATTACATCTGAAAGCAACTGGAAAACTGTGAGACAGTGATAATGCAGACCCGTGGCCCCTTGAGAGGCAACAGATCAATTGATCAACTGTACAGAAAGAGGATTTCTGAGTTCTTTAAAATGAAAGCTCTGCAGGTGTGACATTCGCTTTATGTCATAAACATAGTACAAGTGTGTTGCTTTTATCTTTTTGTTTATCCTCTTGTTTCAGTCATCCATAATGATTTGTGGGGAACACATTGCAGTAGTCCCAGATGCCCTATTTAGAGTGTAATTATATACAAAAAATAAATAAAAAGGTATAAAATGACTAACAATAATATTAATAAGTGTGTCTTAAAAAGCTGAATAATGCAATATAATCAAATTTAACTTTAAAACTCAATTTAAATAGCAAATCGAATATAATCCATCCAGGGGAGAACATTTCGGGGTGCTGAGCAGATACACCCAGGTGTATTCAAGTAATTTATTTATATAGCGCTTTTTACAACAGTACATTGTCACAAAGCAGCTTTACAGAATGAAAAACCTTTAAACCCCCAAAGAGCAAGCCGAAGCAACAGTGGCAAGAAAAAACTCCCTGTTATGCTGTTATTTAAGGAAGAAACCTTGGGAGGACCAAGACTCAGTGGGGGACTCATCCTCCTTGAGCGGCCAGGCAGTAACAACAGTGTAGGACAGCTATGTACAGATATCTAACCAATGGAAAAACTCTAACAACTGGAAAACTATATGTGAGTCCATTAAGGGGTCCTTCAGGACCGCCAGTCCAATTAATATTCAGATCAGATCAGATCAATTGATCAACTGCACAGAATGAGGATTTCTGAGTTCAGCTTTAAAAAGAAAGTTCTGGGGGAGGGTAAATTTTAATAAAATTATTCTATTATATATAGTAATTTTATTCAAAATTCTTAAGTTAACATTTCCTGTAATGAATGAATAGCACAATGAAAGAAATAATGCATCATCTAAACATCCCTCACTTAACAACAAAAGTCAACTCCAAATAACACATGATTCTCAGTTACCCTCAATAATGAACTAAATATTGTCTGTTCTGTAGTCTATTGGAAAAAAAAAATTAACAAATGAACTAATTAACAATCAGCTATTGGAAAAAATAAATTAACAAATTAAGCTAATTAACAAAAAATACCTCTTGTGTGAAATGTCCATTGGACACCGAGACATATGTGCCTGCTTTGCACACTGTGAACAAGGCTTTCCATTTGTCTCGACCCGGTCTGAAAGCGGGGAAACTCTTTTGTAAATCGTCGGTAAACATACACTTGCGTTTTGGCATGTTGCTTTGCATACTTACACGCAGCGCCATGCGCAGGACCCTAGTGCCTGTACATTTAATGGTCCAATGAAGGTCATTTAAAAACCAGGAAATTTCCTCACATTTAAAAAAAAAAAAAAAAACGGGACGTTTGGTCACCCTAATAGTACAACTTTGTTGCTTTTATCTTTTTGTTTATCCTCTTGGTTCAGTCATCCGTAATGATCTCAGTTTCTCACGTGGCCCCTCGAGAAAATGAATTCCTCTGCGTTGGATTAGGGTAAAGTGTCGGTCAGTGATACCTGACACCCAATTGTAATGGCTGCCGTTATTTTAAGTCTGTTGTGTCCTTCATCTATGTTTTAGAGTCCGGTAATGAAGTTGGATGTCTACTTCACATCTCATGATACTATCTCATCTGTTGCACCCAATTGTTCATAGATCCTCTCGCTCTCTCTCTTTCTTAGTGTGGAAAGAATGAAATATGATAGTATCCCCCCATTCAGTTCCCACCTAGGTGGGCTCCCTGACAAGCATAAATTATGTTAATAGAACAGAATAAAAAACACTTTATTCCAAAGGTTTTAGTACTTTGAAATGTCAGAATGATCTAGTGTTCTACCTGGAGAGAAGTCTGAAGCTAAGTTAGAGCACTAAAATATTAAAATGCGAAATCTGCACCCTCTCTTGAGGAGCGTCAGCAGAAAATGAAGAATGCGCTAGCATGTTCTCCTGTGTGGACACGGCACCATTCATTAATTGATCGGCGGGCCAAAAATAACCCGAGTAATAGAACGGGGAGTGGGTTCTTGTAGATAGTGCAAAACATATTTGCTAGAGCTTTCAGAAAAGAAAATGTCATTAGTTCTGTGTTTTGTCCTGTTTCCCACCTCGCTTGGTCCAGTCAATGTTATCTAAATTCCAAATTACATCCATCTACTAAATTAGGCCTCATGATTTAAACCGCTTTGATTAACTCTGAGGGTTATTACATTTGGGAGGAGTTATCTGGTTAAAGGTCCCGATGAAATAAATAGTGTTTTCTTCAATTATTCTTGTCCAGATGAGTTACACTAAGGAAGAGTCCCCCAGCTCTTTTCTTTTATAATGAAGCAGCAATCAGAGACATGGCGTCTTAATGGAATCATTCAGGGCAGAATCCAATCAAACCCAAATTAGCCATTTACCTCTGAATCATAAGATTTCACAAGACATGCTGTTTGACTATTTTGAACTTTTATGCTTTTGCAATACAGATAATGTTTGAACAATAACCTAGACACTATATCTCCATTTAGAACAAACCACATCCTATCTCATCTTCTGCTTAATGCTAAATTTCTTACACCGACACTATATATGGACAATTCAGAATTTCATGGTTCAGGCTAGGAAGGCATGGTGGCTTAGTGGTTAACACGTTTTCCTCTAAGCGCTAGGGATTCCCGGTTGGAATCCAAGTCTGGGTGGAGTTTCCATGTTCTCCCCATGTCCTTGTGGTTTCTTCCGGGTTCACCGGGTTTCCTCCTACAGTTCAAAAACATGGATCAGGTTCAATTGAATTCTCCAAATTGCCCCATATAGAGTGTATCTGTGTGAGTAAGTGTGTCCAGCAATGGATTGGCGCCCTGTACTGGGTGTATCTACCCAGCTCCCGAAACATTCTCCATTGGATGGGCATGGGGAACCACCACCACCCCCCCACCCCCCCGCGTGACCCTAGTAGAGGATAAAGCAGAAGATAATGGATGGATGGATGTTTTAGGCTATGGAAGGAAACCAGAGAACTCCCACAGAAAATCCATGCAAACACTCCATCCAGATTGGGATTTGAACCTGGATCCTCAGCGCTGTGAGACAAACATGCTGACCACTGAGCCACCATGCAATCTGCTTATTTTTATTATCATGAGTGGAAAAGCCAGATCAACATTAATATGCTGCAGAGAACAATGACCCTAAAGACCCCCCAATGACCTGATTGTTGAGGGGGCTGACAGTAAACAGCTTAGCATACTACTAAGTGTAATTATTAAGTCTCCGGTCTTTTTTTCTTTTCATTAATGAACTCAGCAACATCTGCCACAACCTCAAGCTGCTGAGCAGCGGAAAGGATGTCAGGGAATTCATCAAATATGGGAAATTGTAAAGTCAGGACCCAAAATGAACTAGATAGGGGATTATTACTCTCTGTAATCAAACAACTGCATCTCAGTTGACTGGAGACAACTCCACTGAAAGAGGAACGGAGGTAGTAGCAATTTGCAGCAACGGCGAGTATGAGAAAAGTGCGGGGAGGCTTGGTCGAGGTGTTCAATTACTTCAGCTGTGAGGTTAAATCAATAGCATTTAAATTGCTTATGCTAATCATCTACATTCCAATCACTGTGATCAGCATAAGCAATCTGCTGATCCCAGCCAACTTTAACACAACCTTCACAACAGCACTCCTAATCTCCGGCTGAATCACGCGAACAGAGGTCACAGCACCCGGATCCTGTGGGGTTTGGCTGAGATTAATGCTCTATATTCTATGGGAATTCGCTAAAATTGTGTGTATAACTGCAAAGTTTGGTTGTGCAACTCATTAAAGTTCAATGTCTGATACAAGTGAAGGATATGTGCAATTAAAAGATTCATAGTTAATCTAAGGCCTTCGTATCCTAAAATCAGAATCAGAATCAGGTTTATTTGTCACAAACATAGATATACATGGTACAGCCAGCAGTGAAATTCTTTCCTGACTTCTCCACATAAAGTTAAATTTGTTTAAAAGGATAAGAAAAATAGAATAAAGATAAAATAAAATTAAAATAAATGTATCTATGTATTTACATCATAAATGATGATAATTGATGATTGGTATAAAATTGTTAGGAGTAGCAGTGGCGTAGTGGTTAGCACGTCTGCCTCTCAGCGCTGGGGAGCCAGGTCCGAATCCCGATCTGGGTTGAGTTTACATGTTCTCTGTGTGGGTTTTCTCCCACAGTCCAAAAACATGGATGTAGGGTAAATTGGCTGCTCTAATTTGCCCCTATATAGTATGTGTAAGAAAGTGTGTGCCCAGCGATGGATTGGGTGTATCTGCTCAGCACCCAAAACGTTTTTCTCTGAATAGTCATGGAGAACCCCCCACCGTGACCCTAGTAGAGGATTATGCTAAATATAATGTGATAAGATTGGGCCTATCAATAGTTGGAATGTTTTGAAATGATCTATATCAGAATCAAATGCTATAATAATATAATATTTGAGGGGAATACATTGCAGTAGTCACAGATACCCTATTTAGAGTGTAATAATATACAAAAATAAATAATAAGGTATAAAATGACTAACAATAAAATTAATAAGTGTGTCTTAAAAAGCTGGATAATGCAATATAATCAAATTTAAATTTAAAAAAGCTATTTAAATAGCAAATCGAATATAATCCATCCAGGGGAGAACGTTTCGGGGTGCTGAGCAGATACACCCAGGTCAGGGCGCCAATCCATCGCTAGGTACGCTCTCTTACACAAACACACACTCTATATTTACCTTGAATCCATGTTTTTGGATTGTGGGAGAAAGCCGGAGAACCCGGAGGAAGCCCACATGGACACAGAGAACCTGGAAAGGTGCTAAGAGGCAATCGTGTTAACCAGTAAGCCACTATGCCGCATTGGAAGTATCTCAATGTAAGAAGAAAGTTTTTTATTTTTAATACTCCTCCAATTCAAATAAATAGTTTAATAACAATCAAAACAATCTTGACACCAGCAAATGAATAGAGCAATGAAAATAGCTTTTACTTACGGCAGGAAAAAAATGCGACAAGCTTCTCACCAAACTGTAAGCACCATAACAAATGCTGCGATAAGTGAACTATTAAAAAGAAAAAAAGGAGAAAACTATGTAGACTGCACTATGTGCACATTCCATTAAATTTCTCTGCTTTTTCAGAGTGAAGTGACATTTGCTGTATGCGGACCTGTATTACGTACCGGCTGAGCCAGAACAGCTTTGAATTGCCGCTCCATCATCTCCCTCATTGAAAGCTAATAGGTTGTAGCAAGTGTGTGTGTGTGTGTGTGTGTGTGTGTGTGTGTGTGTCTGCCTGTGACCATTATGGACTGGCGTCTGGTAGATTGGGGCCTGTTCCATCATATCTGCCTGAGCTGGCTGAAACATCATCATTCTGCACATTACCTCAGAATCAACTGCCATGGAACCATCACCTGCAATCATCATGTGCCCTCCACGCTGCTAGTTCTGGTGGCTAGCAGACAGTGTGGCTTAAACTCAAATTGATTTATAATGCAGAGCGTCGGCTCTAAGTCGGATCTCAGCTAAGCGTTCATTAATTTTTCAGGACCCGGGGAGCCATTGTGCGATATAAATCTTCGCCGCACCTCAGCTTCAACCTGCGCCACCACTTTGAAGTTCTGCCTAATTAAGCCACTGTACAGTTAATAACCTGAACAATAAGGCAGTGGCCAGATCTGAGAGATATACGATGTCTAGTTAATACGGAGACAAAGAGCAAAGAAAGATTCAGGCAGAACCTGAAGTATAGAGGAAATCTCCTCTATACTGGGTTCTCCTGTGTATGTTATACTATATGGGAAAGCTTTTCTGGATATATAGATTATTGTCCAAATATAGACAGCAATTTTCCATTTGAAACCATGCTCACAGACATCTAATAATATCTTGAATGCGGAATAAAGAATATGATCTGTCAAAGCTTTGGAGCTGGAATGGAAGTCTAACAAACATTGCCTATGGACTCTGAAGCCCAAATCTTCCAAAAGGCCCTGGTCAGTATTGGAACTAAGCTTCTTAGGTGGTGAATCAGGTGATACATATCAGGGCACATGGTTTAAGTAAACCCTACTGGTGAAAGCCTCATCTCTTTATCTCTTTATCCACTTAATCCTATACTAGGGACTGGAGTCACGGGAATGGTTCCCCAATCCCATCCAGGGGAGAACATTTCGGGCACTGCAGGAAGGGGGACACAGGACAGCATGTCGCTATCACTGGACACTCACTCACACACTTACACACATTAAGACACACACTATAAAGGGGCAATTTAGAGCGGCCGAGCTTGTACCCATGCTTTTGGAATGTTGGAGGGAACCAGAGAAAATGGAGGAACCCCAGATGGACAATGGGACAACATGTACACTTCACCCAGATTGGGATTTGTATCTGGATACCCAGCACTGAGAGGTGAACGTGTCACTACTGGTGAAAGTCATGAGTCCACTCATTAGATCCTGACTCAAATTTCACTCAACTTTAAAATTGGGCGGCATTGTGGTTTAGTGGCTGGACGTCTGCCTTTCAAGCTGGGGATCCAGGTTCGAATCCTGATCTGGGTGGAGTTTCCATGTTCTCCCTGTGTCCACGTGGGTTTCCTCCGGGTTCTCCAGTTTTCTCCCACAGTCCAAAAAACATGGATTCAAGGTTTACATACTACGTCTTGAACATATTTCAAATAAAGGTACAAGTGTAATATGCATGTCTTATTAAATATAGACCTAAACCTAAAAATGTGAAGTTTTAGGCAGAGGTTAGCACTTCTGTCTCTCCGTGCAGGGGATCCAGGTTCGAATCTCAATCTGAGTGGAGTTTCATGTTCTCATGTTTCTTCCGAGTTCTCCAGTGTCCTCCCACAGCCTAAAAAATGGATTTATGGTAAACCGAATGTTCTTTATTGCCCCATATAGAGTGTTTGTGTGTGTGTCTGTGTGATTAAGAGTGCCCAGCAATGGTTTGGCACCCTGTCCTGGGTGTATCCACCCAATGCCTGAAACGTTCGCCCCTGGATGGGCATTTAACCCCCCCCCCCTCCCCATGACCCTAGCAGAGGTTTAACTCTGATGATAATGAATGAATAAAGGTTTATATTACATATTTCTGCAAACATCTTAAAGATTTAAAACTTTTACACATCTTAACATTTAAACATATATATGTGGACAGACATTATTTTCTTCTGAGACTGTGCTACAGGTAGAAGAAAGTAAATAGCTTATGTAGTCCAGTTTATTATAATCAGTATCATTTTAATCACGTAAGACGTTTGAGCACTATAATGCAGTATGGCAGCTGTGTAGTCTGTTTATTTATGCATGGGGTTGTCTTACAGTAATGTGACATTGCAATCCAGTAAAGAAGGTGAACACTGTTCACTAAATCAAGTTTTTGGGTTGGCACAGGCACGTGTCCCGCAATACCACCTCCACTTTAATCTTTAAAAATAGTTTGAGTTTTCAAACACCTCCCTCTAGTGGACACAGGACCTCCATTCACATGCTAGTTTAAAACCTTATTTTTAATGAACGCTTTATTTTTATTGAAAGGTTTTTTTTAAATATTATACTATAATATATTATATTTATAATATAGCGTTTACAGTGTCTAATAAAATTTCATACTTAATTAGAATTTTCATATTGCACCCTGAAAATGTTTCTGTTACATTTTATTCTTTTAAAACTTTCAACAAACTACATTAAACAAAAATCTGCCCACCAAAATTTTGTATTATTATTAGTAATACTAGTTAATAATATTAGTTATTAGTAAATTTTGTATTATTACTGTTTCTCAGATTAAACCTGGATTTTTACTTTGTTTTTTTATACAACTTGTAAATTGTTACAACTTTTGGACTATTTGACTGATGGCAATCAATCTCTAAAGATGCGTGGCAACAAAATAAGACTTCATTACATATTTAACAAATGTTTTTATCCAAAGTGACTTACAAGTATCCCGATATTAATAATTTGGTTCAGAACACACGGTTTCCTTAAGCACCCCCTGGAGCAATGAGAATTGGGGCCTTGCTCAAAGGCCAACATTGACAGCTTTTGTGGGATTTGAACCCCAAACCTTCAGATTGCTGGCTTATCATCCTTACCACCTAGCACCATGCTTAGTGGTGTATTTTCAATATCTATTTACAATTGATATAATATATAATATTTTTTTAAAAACATTCCTTCATTCATTATATTCCACTTAATCCTCTACTAGGGTCATGGGCTGGCGTCAATCTATCACTGGCCACACTCACTACATAGACACACCCACTACATAGGGGCAATTTAGATAGGGGCAATTTGAAGCACCTTGAATCCATATTATGAGACTGTGGGAGGAAGGCATAAAACCCAGAGAAAACACATGAGAACATGGGAAAAACTTGAAAACTTCACTCCTGCTCAAAGTAAAACTGCTGCATACTCAGACACAATGGGGACTATGATCGGGATTCAAACCTGGATCTCCAGAGCTGAGAAGCAGACATGGTAACCACTACGTCACCATGCCACCCATAGTAAAATATATTGTAATTAATTTATTAACATAATTCATTTTAATTTATGAACATATGTTTATATTTTATAGCTTAATTATATCTTGACCCCCAGGTGTCTCATGTTTACAGGTTTCATTTTACATCCAGTGTCATCTCTATTTTTTAAGGTGGTCTTTAGCTTCTGATTCTCAGTGTTTGAGAGCTTTTCGGTTGATCAGTGCAGTGTGAAACCTGGGTTGTTTTGGAAATTGGAGAACTACCTTGGTGTATATTGACTTGCATTTCAGGGTATTTCAATTTCTAAAAAGTTTCAAACTTCGAGGCGAGTGTTTCATCTCGCTCACAGAAACTTGTACAAATGTGTCAGAAAAACATGAGAATGCTTTTGGGAGAGGAGACACAGTTTCCAGTGTGTTTAAGCTAATGAGAAACACTGAAAAGGAAAAACACCCCTCCTTACACACACACACACACACACACACACACACACACTTAGATAACAATACGATTTCCATGAAATATAATTGTAACTTTTCAGGCGCTGAGCAGATACACCCAGGCCACCCTCACACACAATATAGGGGCAATCTAGTGCAGCCAATTCACATTGAATACATGTTTTTGGACAGCACTGAGAGGCAGAAAGAAATCTAGTGATAACCTGTGTAATAATTATTCTGTTTATTTGGGAAAAACATAGAACATTGATTTAGGTTTTAAACAGTTGTATAGGTTTATAGGTTTAAATGTAGGTTTTTATAGTTTTAAACAGTGCTGCTTAATGTGTTAAACGACTTCATAGTTAAATTGTTTAAACATCATAACTGTCTACTAAATAAAATAAAAAAAATATTGTAAGAAAATTCATTCATTCATTATCTCCCGCTTCATCCTCTATTAGGGTCGCGGTGGGGTTCCCCATGCCCATCCAGGGGAGAACATCTCGGGCGCTGGGCAGATACACCCAGGACAGGGCGCCAATCCATCGCTGGGTACACACTCACACACTCAAACACACTCTATATGGGGCAATTTAGAGAACTCAAATAACTTGATCCATGTTTTTGGACTGTGGGAGGAAACCGGAGAACCCAGAGGAAACCCACGTGGACACGGGGAGAACATGGAAACTCCACCCAGATGGGGATTCGAACCGGGAATCCCTAGCGCTGAGAGGCGAACGTGCTAACCACTAAGCCACCGTGCCACTTGTAAGAAAATATGTAAGAAAATAGGAAATACTTGTAGTGTATATCATTTATGCAACAGGTTGAATTCTATTTCACTGCACTGTTCGCTTACAGTTTCAGTACCGTGGTGAGAACATGGAAACCCATGTAGAAATTGATGCCCACGCCAGTGAAATAGCCAAGAGCCCTGATGGGGTGAGGGAGTCCCATCATGTACGCTGTTGTATGAAGGAAACGTGAAGCCACAAACAGGCGGAAGAGCAACAGAGCAGTAGAGAGGTCAGGTCCGGTCAGAACGTAAAGCAGGCCCGTCATCACAAAGGGTACGGTGTTCTCCATGTCATTTCGGTGACAACTGTTAACAAAACAGACAAAAAGCTAAATTACATTCTGCACTCAGTTTGTTTTTGAAAGGAAAAGTTTAGGTGATACTGCACCTTCGCACAAGTTCCAAGTCTTCATTAAGCTGCTGCATCTTTTTGGAATACTTTGCATTGTCGCTGTCTTCAGGCTTTGACGACGACTGGTTCAAATAAACAAATTTATAAAAAAGTGTTTTGAACAAGTGAATTGAAAAAGCTTGGAACAATTAAATTTACTAATGTTGTCATAAAAAAAAATTAATCATTAAAAATACAGCGGCATGGTGGCTTAGTGGTTAGCACGTTCGCCTCTCAGCGCTAGGGATTCCCGGTTCGAATCCCCATCTGGGTGGAGTTTCCATGTTCTCCCCGTGTCTGCGTGGGTTTCCTCCGGGTTCTCCGATTACCTCCCACAGTCCAAAAACATGGATCAAGTCAATTGAATTCTCAAAATTGTCCCATATAGAGTGTGTCTGTGTGAGTGAGTGTGTGCCCAGCGATGGATTGGCGCCCTGTCCTGGGTGTATCTGCCCAGCGCCCGAGACGTTCTCCCCTGGATGGGCATTGGGAACCCCACCACGACCCTAATAGAGGATAAAGCGGGAGATAATGAATGAATTAATAAAAATACAATACAAATGTCAAAACACTTAAACTAGTTTGAAACGACTACTTGAGATAGATCACCGCTTAACTAATTTTGTGTACAAGCTTTTCAATCCTTTGGACCCCCATAAATTAAATTTAATTAATTAAACCCAACCTGTCTCCACTGAGCATGTCTGAATTTGCTCAGGCACTATTTAGGGACACCAAAAATCTCAGCTGGGCTTTTTTTTTTTTTTTTTTTTTTTAAACCAGGTAACTGCAAAGAGTCCCAGGTAAGTTGAAAATAGTTATACTTTCTATCCCAGTAGCCTATTTTTTTTAAAGAAAAGCTGAGAGTATGAATCAGACTAGCAATGTTTATGTATATATGGTGAATGTGTTGGTAGAGAGTGTGTAGAAATGGTGTGTACAGTACTAAAATCTTCAACAGGGGCAGAAAGGACTAGGAATAAGAGGGGGAACGAAATATTCAACTAGTGATTTGTCACGTCACTGTCACAAGTTCTGTCACAGGTGCAGTTTGCTAAATCTGGCTTGCTTCTGCATGTGGAGTGCTGATGATACAAAACACTGTAATGCAAAATAAAGTAAACAAAGACAATAAAGCACTGAAAATGGTCCATGGTAAGTTCAGTACCTTCATTTTCAATTTGTAGTATACAGTGAATGGACCCATGAACATCAGCTTCAGAATTGCAATAGTTGCATAAGTGGAGAAGGCCAGATAAACCTTATTTTCGAATGGGCTGGCCATTGCAGATGCCTTCCAAGAATTTCTGTAATCATGGAAATCGTGATTAAATTATGAAATGTAGTCATCAAATACCTTAAAGCACATTCTCTTTCCTGTTCAGCAATCAACCATTTCTCACAACTCTATTTATGTTTTTGTAATTGAAATAGCCTGCATATGTAAAGCGTGAAACAGCTCTTTAATATGAAGCTTCAGTAGTTAAAGGAAATACTCACATTTGCATGCAAAGTATGAAAGAAATCTGTATTACTCATGTAAATATTAATGCAAATAATATTTAACAACATGCTGGTTGCAGGCTTGTATTATTTTGAAGTTTTTACTCGGAATATGTTGTGCGCATAATATTAATATTTATTTATTATTATTAATTAATAATATTTATAAAACTTACCAGCGTTGATGTCCCTGATTAAATTACAAGGTCAATGGTTGGATTTTGGTTGTATGTTAATTTTTACCCGCCACCGAGCCTTTTTATAGTGTAGCCAGAACCTGCTTTTATATAAACAATAATTTCTGAACTTTGACACAAAATCAGGTCCGACGTCTGAACACACCTCCTTTGACCCACTGTGTAATCTCTGACTCAGCACATTCTTACCTGTCATTTATTATTATTATTTTAAACTGTATTATGGAAGTATTATGTATTATGTATATGGAAGAAAATGTATTAAAATGTGCTTATTATTTATGATGAATTATTTATGGTTTAAAGAATTAACAAAATGAGGATCTACAATATATTGAAGAGAAAAAAAATGTTTAGTAAAAGAAATGATGAGTCATAACAGTGATCCTATAAATGACTGCACAAAATCAGGGCCATTCACACTGACACAGCACTTTTGCCTCTGATAGCACATGAACTAGTTTAAAATGTATGCACATCTGTATACAGTCCTTATATAAACCTTTACAAGGTTTGCGAGAGGGAGGGTCTCCCCGCCCATCCTTTTGGGAGCTGGGCAGATGCATTTAGGACAGAGTGCCAATCCAACACGTGGCAGCCACATAAAAAAAACACATTGATAAACATTAAAAAAAGTTCATAGCTAGAGATTCACATACAAAACAAAACTCCATCAAAGTCTTTTTAATATTTATGATTCAGACAACTATGAATGTGTTGATTTCTCAAATTTAGAACATATAATTTGGAAGATATAAAAAAAGACTAAGATAAATTCCTCAAAATCTTTAATGTGTCTATTGGTTTGTTAACTCCAGTACACTCTATCATGAGGATTTCATCCTGGCTCTTCTAAATTATGGATGGATTTTTAATTTAATAATAATTTTAAATTTAGAAAGAGTTGTAATTAAAGGAATTGGCAAATTTCAGTATAATGAGTTGCACAAAAAAAATTACACCTGCTTGCTAAATAGTTTGTGATTTTATATCAATGTGTTTGAGTAGTTGTTATATTTCAAGCGAGTATCAGAATAATAGACCTCAAACAAATGACAATAAAATAATAAATTAATAATATAAAATTTGAAATAAATGACCACCAGAAATATAAGTAAATATGTGTCGTTTCCCAAAACAAAGAACTTTATGATTTTGTCTGTAGCTTTTTGAATATTGAGCTCAATGATCTGTTCCGTTAACTTGGCCCAAATCAATGTTTTGTTTAAATGATGGTCTCCTTTCTGACTAATTCTGAATGTTCTTCCAAAATCATCCAAAAATAGAAAGAGCTTTTCTAGGTGATCCTAAATCTTTGGGGTTTATCATAAAGAAGGCATGTGACATAGGTTTTTTTTTTTTTTTAAGATATTATGTTCATTCATTCATTCATTATCTCCCGCTTTATCCTCTATTAGGGTTGCGGTGGGATTCCCCATGCCCATCCAGGGGAGAACGTCTCGGGTAGACCCAGGACAGGGCGCCAATCCATCGCTGGGCACACACTCACTCACACAGACACACTCTATATGGGGCAATTTTGAGAATTCATTTGACTTGATCCATGTTTTTGGACTGTGGGAGGAAACCGGAGAACCCGGAGGAATCCCACGCAGACACGGGTAGAACATGGAAACTCCACCCAGATGGGGATTCGAACCGGGAATCCCTAGCGCTGAGAGGCGAACGTGCTAACCACTAAGCTACCGTGCCGCATATTATGTTCAATGATTCTGTATTATGTTTCATAGTTGTGGTGGATTTATATTGTTGCACAGTTTTGTAAATCCTTAATTGTCTTTTGCAGCTTTACGGTAACGTTGCAACAGCATTGTGTTTGGAAAAGATCGTTTCAGATTACATTGTGTGAACTACTTTTGTATTGTGTGAACTACTTTTTATTATAGTGGGGTTTATATGTGTACATGTTACCCTGCAGCGGCACAGTGGCTTAGTGGTTAGCATGTTTGACTCTCAGCACTAGGGATTCCCAGTTCGAATCCCCATCTGGGTGGAGTTTCTATGTTCTCCCCATGTCCGCATGGGTTTCCTCCGGGTTCTCCGGTTTCCTCCCACAGTCCAAAAACATGGATCAAGTCAATTGAATTCTCCAAATTGCCCCATATAGAGTGTGTCTGTGTGAGTGAGTTTGTGCCCAGTGATAGATTGGCGCCCTGTCCTGGGTGTATCTGCCCAGCGCCCAAAACGTTCTCCTCTGGATGGGCATGGGGAACACGTTTACTACAGAACACCACCACAGAAACAATACACATTCTATTGTACACTGATTCACACGGTTTCTTTTAACCTGGAATCCATAGTTTTACTAAAAAAGTTTTTTCCACCCTCTTCCTTCTAATATTAAGTTATTGCAGCATCGTGTTATGTATTGTCACCCTTTATATCTCTAGTTCAAAACTCCGAAAGCCTCCCAGAATTCGTATTCCTCTGTTCATGCATATTATGCAAATGAATTCAGTACTCTGAAAATCAGCATAGATTTTGTAAATATGATTCTTAAATTCCCTTTCTATAGAATGACTTTGTCAGACTCTCTGTAGGGCTGCAGAGAAACAGCTGAATGATTTTTGAATCCGTGTGTATTGTGTATGGGCCGTGTACTGTGTGCCGCTGAGTCTTGCGTTGCAACAGATTTCTCTGTCAGAGCAATTTGGAATCTAAGATAATGTGCTGCTGTAAATCAGGCATCGTGCCAGTTATACCAGCTGACATGACTCAGCATACTGAGATAACGCCGTAATCTCTGTTTACCATTGTCTCAATGCATTGAGCATCAAGGAGTCGGGAGTTAATGCCGTCTCCACTTGAGTAACAAATGAGGTGCCCTGTCCCTCTTTACAATAACGCCGCTGTCACTTATAACCTAGTGTGTCAGGGTTGCCATAGCATTGCTTTTTTAGGTGCTGACACTATTCTTATCCGGGCTGAAACACATTTACCTCTTACCATATGCATGAGCTGCCAGGAAAGCTGCCATTGCAGCAGCAAGGATCGTTTGATAAAGCGGAAGAGCAGAGGTTGCTTAGATATCCTGAGTGCGATTACTGCTTTCCATCTGTTTTAGGTATTTAGCATGCTAAAGTGGTGTGGAAAAGAGACGGTGGGGGGCTGAGTCAAAAGATGACTTGAGAAGTGTCAATCAAAAATGAGACGAGGAAAGTTGGAGGTGTCTCTATTTAGCCCGAGGGAGAGAGGAAGTTGATGTGACGTGTCGATGTGCTCACCATCACGTCGGTAATGGCAGGAGACACATAGGAGCGGTGTGTAGTTTGATCAGTGGTAATGATGGAGGATAAAAGCTACACTGCGCTTTACAAGGTGTGGTAGGATGTTCTAGCGAAACTAGAACTCTGCATTATTTCAGGGAAACATTTAGGAATGGGTTCTGTGACTGCATCGATTAAGCGGGTGTCTCTCTGCAGTGATTTATTTTCCTGACTGACTGTGTTGTAATGAAACCAACAGGAAATCTCATGCAATTTCCTTTGGAGTTGTACTATTTCTTTTTTTCTACGGTTAAGAGTCTGATTTTGTGATTGGCGTATGCTGTCAAAACAAATGATGACATACTGTTTTAAGCCGAGCAAGGCTGGATTCCTGTAGATTGCACAATGTCAGTTCTCTAGATGATGGGCAATGAAAAAGAGCAAGACCCCGAACACAAATAATGCACCATGATTTCCCACCAGGACCTGGTATGGGCAAATGCTTACATTGATTTCGCACCACACTCACCAGTAATTGGGATGCAGACTGTGGTGTCCGCTATCGATTTTGAACTGCTAGCCAACTTGTGCTAGAAGTGTAAGGACAACGATGACTAAATAACAGCCTGCCCGATGATCCTAATGCTCTGAGCCAAGCACAGGTATTGATTTCATTACTGAAAGCCTCCTTGGTTCCCCGCACATACATTTCTCCATCGACCCAAGGTGGCGCACACATTTCTTCCTGCTCTGTCACATGTTCCGTGGCCAACCAATCCATGCTAGAATGCTGAGTATATATATATATATATATATATATATATATATATATATATATATATATATATATATATATTTCTCACAGGTCATATACAGGTGTCCCCATATATTGCGTCTTAGCCAATGAGCAATTATTTCATAGGAAACATTCTTCACGATCCTTTTAACTGTGTGTTTGTATGTTGTTCAATCATCTTTAGGGGGTTTTAATCTGATTTCTTCCCACAGTCTAAAGATAAGTAGGTCAGGTCAATTAGAACTAATGGCCATAGGTGTAAATGTGTTTGCCACTGATGTAATTTCCACTTGTCCAGGGCTGATGGGCTAACCTAAACATTTTCCCCTGGATGGGCATAGGGAACCGACCCATGACCCTAGTAAAGGCTGAAGCTGAAGCTGCTGACATGAGATATGAGCAGAATATAATTACATATTTGCTAGTTATGCAAGGTTGTGGAATGATGGGCAAATATTGACTTAACCAAACAGCTCAGCGAATTCCAATCACTGAGTATTGTGGAAATAACAATGTGTGGTAAGAAGTAGGGTCCCAAGACATGTATTTTAGGACACTTGGAAGGCCTGAACTAGCAGTGGATGAAATTGAGCAGAAGCCTGCTCATGGGGAGAGGATAATTAAATTGAACTGGAAAGTAATTATCGTGCTGCTCATCACTCAGTGGAGTTTCAAGGCAATTAATTGAAATATGAGTTTATAGTTGGGGGGAGAAATCTTATGAAAATACCTCTGATGTAAAGGTCAGATGAGTGCAATTGAAACACCCTGACATCCAGTCTAGTGGTAAATGCCAAACACTTTATTAAAATCTTTTAAACTAATTTTATGGTTCAACATTCATTTTTTCAGTGGCAACATTTAGACAGTGTTCGCCTCCTGAGTAAGAAGGACGGGTTAAGAGATAAGAGTGAACAAACAGGACTTAATGAAACATTAGTGTGGGATCTGACTTTTTTTTTTTCTTTTTCTGTGTGTCCTTGTGTTGTTTAAGTGGCAGTATGGTTTAGATTGTGAGTCGATATAATGCACAGTAAAAATGGAATTTAATAAAGCACGTGCCCTTCATCCATGTCAAGGCAATCTCACAGATAAAGGAATCACAGAAAATGAAATTGTGCTTTTCAGAAGAAAAATATAGGGTATGTGGGGAAAATATCATAGACATAAACCAGATAAAAAATATATAAAGCTAGAAATGAAAAAAGTCTTAATTTTAATTTAAAAGTAATATTAGAGGTGTGATGCTTGTCAGCCCTTCGTTTATAATTTGGGAACACTGTTTACTGTCAGTTTACAATTTGTCGGAGTTCAATAACTAACCTCGGGGGTTACATTAGTGTACATCGCACTAGAGGGACACATATTGGACACATTCTTTGTCCCTCAATAAAGCTGGCATGGTCGTTTATGGTACTTTATTGTAGCTTTTATTTTCACATTTTCATTATAGGATGTGGACAAACATCACCTACATCCTAACTCCCTTTTAAAAAATTGGAAAAATTAAGAACTGTAAAAAATATTCACTGTAATAGTGAACAGAGAGGACATAATCTGTTAGGATAAATGTACGGAGAAATTTAATTTGTTGTAAGCCTGTAGTTGCATGCCGTGTTAGTGCTGTAACAGCAATAAATGTGCTGGTGGGCTGACGGGTCAGGAAAGTGACAAAGAAGAGCGCTGTGGAGACATTTCCCCCTAACGCTGCTTCAAGCCTTTAATCAGGCTAATCAAAGGCTCTCTTTCATTGATTAAATTTTCATTTCATTTTATTTTACTTTTGATGTGAGCTGCAAATAGCCAAAAGCTTTTTTTTTTCAGTCATTTGATTCGGATCAAATTGATTGTGTTTATTTTGTTGTCAGTTTTATTCAAATTTGCTACTAATATTTAAACATAAATTTGATTGTATTGCATCTTATTATTTTGCTTTTTATTTTTTTATGTGCTTATTATTATTATAAATATTAGTAGTAGTTTGTAGCAGTAGTTTGATTGATATATAACGTTATTAGTCCCACAATGGGGAAATTCAGTATTTAGTAGTAGTAGTAGTAGTAGTAGTAGTATACTACTACTTTTATCCCCAGGGATTAATAAAGTATTCTGATATGGTGCTGTCCAGCGATAGATTGGCGTCCTGTCCTGGGTGTATCTGTCCAGCGCCCAAAACGGGCATGGGGAACCCCCTGCGACCCTAATATAGGATGAAGCGGAAGATAATGGATGAATGAATGAATGATATGGTGCAAAAACAAGTCAGGGTGAAAATTTCATTAACAGCATTCTTTTTTTAAATTGCAGGCTGTAGTTTCTTATCTTTACCTTATCTGTATCCTATATGGAGGTTGATCAACCAGTTATAGTTTTAAATACACTATATAGGTTAAAAGTTATTGGGGCATCTATACATTACACTTACAGGAGCTTGTAGTTGGAGTTGGTACACCAAGCATCCACTTAATGGTTTTGAGATAGTGAGCATGTCTGTGGTCTTTGGGAACTTTCGATCTCTCATCCAGTAGAGTATTTGTCAGGTCAGACACAGGAAAGGAAGGGGGGTGGGGGGTGCATGGTTCACAGTCTTGCTTCCAGTTCATCTCATAGGTATTTGATGGAGTTCGGGGCTCTTGGTTCATCTGTTTATGGAAAGGTGTTTAATGTCTTTATACCTTTTGTCAATTAGACTGAATAAAACTTTAAAATGTAACAATTTAGAGCTGTGTCTCCATACTAAGTAGCATCACTCTCTCTCTCTCTCTCTCTGTCTCTCTCGCTCTCTCTCTCTCTCGCTCTCTCTCTCTCTCTCTCTCTCTCTCTCTCTCTCTCTCTCATTTGTGATATGTCACCACAACCCTTCAACTGAATGTTAATGCAAAACTAAGACAAACAGCTCGCATTTCACATTTTAATTTATTTTCACATGGTCAGATTTCACTTTTTATTTTTTTTACATGTGACATTTAAACCAAAATACTGCCGTCATTGTGATTATTTACACAATATTAGCATAACAGAAAGTTTGCATGCTGAATGGATGAGTAAAGTCTAAAATGATCTCGATCGCCCTCTAGTGATCGTATGCAGTATATGGCCTTACAATGATATGAAGAATAAATTGATTATTAATAATTATTATTAAATCATTCAGAAACTTTAAACTTTGAAACTTTAAAACTTTAAAATCAGTAAGAAACTTGACATACTAGACATGTTTTCTTTTATTTGAAATAATGTTCTTAATGGTGAATATCTGATAAAATAATAAAATTAATAAAATAATAAAATCTATTACTATGTATGCAAATAAAAAATGCAATTTATAAAAATATCCTCCTAAAGTTCATCTGCACTTTTTGTGATTGTATTTAGGCTGCTGTGAAATGATGTTGCTTCAGTCAGTAAGATACAAGCCACAGCAAAACACACATGAATAAAAAAAAGTTGTCATTTTTGTCACACATATGAGTCGTAGTTTCTGGTAGAAACTTTTATATTGGACATGGCCTAGAGGTTACAAATTAATATAATTGCAGATGGCAAAGTCTCCCATTTTGCAGGCCTCAGAAGTAGGCGGCTGTTCACTGGCTTCCATTTAGCACGCACGAAAAGGAAAGTGCACACTTTGTTGGAGAGGCGCAGTGCTCTGCAGGAGGCCCCACACTCATTAGGGTGCTTTATTCTACCAAGCATCTCCCTGCTGCAGCTCTGCTCTCATCCTCCTCCTCACAAAGGGAAATACATCTCTTTTCAGCAGGATAATTACCAAGATAATTTTATCCATAATGATGCTTGTCAGTCAGGAACACTGATGAAATTGGAAAAGTTCTTGCATAAAGAGTGCAATGAAAAAAAAAAATCCCCACTGATTTATCTGTCAAAAACAAACATGAAAAAGAAAATGAAATAAAATTCAAAATAACTTTTTAGTTTGACCTCATCAAGCTAAACATAAAAAACCCCACCCCATAAAACATATCATTTCAATATGACCTCATAAATTTTATAGACAGGGTTTTTTATTATTATTAATTGTTTAAATTATGTTTATTTTGTTACAAACCAAACTCGAGGTTTTTGTAGATAAAGTGTTTAATTTTATTTGGGTGTTACCAAAATCTACCAAAAGTTCCCAATATGGGACTCTAACCACGGTTTTTAATCCTTACTGCTCCAGGGGTTCTGTATCATGATTTGTGCTCTGGTAATTAATAATTTCTATCTAATTAAATACGGGGTGTAGTGGTCAGCACACATGCTTCATGGTGCTGCGTGTCCAGGTTCGAGTTTCCATATTCTCCGTGTCCATGTGGATTTTCTCCGGGTTCTCCGATTTCCTCTCACAGTCCAAAAACATGGATTCAAGGTGAGTTGGCTGCTCTAAATTACCTCTATATAGTGTCTGTCTGTGTGAGTGAGTGTGGGCCCAGCGATGGATTGGCAAAACTGTCCTGACAATGAGATAAGATGAGATGAGATAATTGACTAAGCAGGATTTTTGTTCCATAAAAAAACATGCATCCACTGTAAATAGGGACAATTTAGAGCAGTCAATTCACCTTGAATCAATGTTTCCGAACTGTGGGAAGAAAACCAGAGAACATGGAAACTCCATCCAGATTGGGATTCAAACCTGGATCCTTAGCACTGAGAATTTGCTAAAGTCTAACCACTAAGCCATTGTGCCGCACAAGGACAAATGCACTATTCAAAAAGGTTGAAAGCCCACATTTGTTCAAAGATTTGATAAAGTACAAAAACATGGATCAAGTCAATTGAGTTCTCCAAATTGCCCCACATAGAGTGTGTATGTGTGCATGTGAGTGAAAGTGTGCCCAGCAATGGATTGGTGCCCTGTCCTGGGTGTATCTGCCAAGTGCCTGAAACGTTCTCCCCTGGATGGGCATGAGGAATCCCCCAGCAACCCTAATAGAGGATAAAGCGGAAAATAATGGATGGATGGTTTGATTAATTGTGAAAATCTTAACTCTTCCAACAAAAAAATCGCAGTAAAACGACAATGGTCACTTGTAATAGTGACAGTTACTTTACTATTAATCATGGTGATTGAGCTTTATAATGGTTAGTCTTTATCAGTGTGTGTCATTCACCTTGGCACTTCATTTGCTGTACACACACACACTGTTGACACGAGCAGGGTGAATCTGATTAGATTTGTGGGCAAAAGCTGGGAGAATCAGAAAGGACCCTTTAACAAAGCACTGCTCTTGATCATGATTATGCAGAAAGCTACAGAGAATCAACATTTACTGCAACGTAGAGGCTTTGATCTCAGAAAAGAATTCTCCCAGCTGCTTCCGGATCGGCCCCACTTCACCAGGGTAGGAATGCTGGTACTCGACGACGTCAAGTTAGGTAAACACCTGCGGATTCCAGCCAGATGAAAGAGGTGCTCAAGAAGACACGACAACAGGAAATGTTATGATATTTAGCATAAGGAGCGCCAATCATGCCTTAAAGGAATAGGAGCCATGCTATTTTCCTTTGTAAATCACCACTGAACAAAGGCGCACGAACAATCGCTTGTTATGTCAAAACTTTGACAATGACAGAATTAGAGCACAGCTTCCACAGCTCGCCGTCCCCCCAAAGGGGAAACTGCCACACACGCACAACTCCGAAAAGAAAGTTTACTTTCCCTGTCATTCGACATTACGCTCATTTGCATTTTCAACAAAAAAAGAAGCAGGCCACGTGGAGAGGGGCTCACAACATGATGCTGGGAAATAATACGTGCATCACCGCAAGGACGGACTCCGCTTTAAAAATCCTAAAATTCCCACGAGCGAGCTTCTTCTTAGACATTATACCTGTATATACAGTACCAGTCAAAGGTTTGGACACGACACTGTCTATTTTTTCCACTTATACAAATCATATACAATCATATACATATACAATCTATTTTTTAAAAATTTTTTAGTCCCCTGTTGGTTCTCTGTCCTCTATTGTGCAAAACCATCATAGACCATCATAGAACAGGTAGAATTTGGGTGGTGGATTGTTTATTGTCAGTTATTCAGTGACATTGATGCAGTGAGGGGGTGTTTAGTGTTGCTATTGGGGTTCTGACCATTAGAACAGCGTAAAGGGGACATACACAGTATGAATTGTAAAACATAAATAAATATATATATATATATATATATATATATATATATATATATATATATATATATATATATATATATATATATATATATATATATATATATATAAAAACTAGTTTCTTTTGTTAAATATGTTTTTTATGTTTCATAAACGTTTTGTCCTTGGTTATACCATTTTAGCACGGTGGCTTTACAAGGAGCCTTTGTCAATTCCACCGCATATCTAGGGATCGAGGTTCAAATCACGATCTGTTCTCCCGTGTCTGTGTGAGTTTTGGATGGATTAAAGGTGAATTGGCTGCTCCAAATTGCCCCTATTTAAATTGCCACTAAATAATGTGTGTGAGTATCTGCCCAGCAATAAATGGGGTGTGAGGAACCCCTTGTGACTATAGTATAGGATTAAGCGGTCAGCGTAATGAGATGAAAGATTTTAGGAATGACTCTGGAGATCCCCCCCCCCCCCCATATTCTCTTTTTTTTATAGAATACTGCTTTAGCATTTCTATATATTTTATTTAAGCTATAGACGCTCATAAGAACATATTAGTTTTAATGATAAAATTAGGTTGGGGTTGGTTTCTGCTGTTGTAACGCTTCCCCATCACAGTTGGTTCTGTTTTGTAAAGCTTTTCTGATCACTACACTTACAGTGTGATTATCTGAGTTACTAAAACCTTTCTGTCAGTTCATACCAGCCTTCTGTCTCTCAGAAAGGTCTTTCTCTCTGCAGACTTGCTGCTCAATAGCTGTTTTTGCACAGTTTGAATGAGTCTGAGTAGAATCCCATGAGATTAGCAGAAATACTTCAATCACTCCATCTGGCACCAACAATCAAACACATTCTTTCAGGTTATGGCTGTGCAGTGTGAGTACGGGAAGGTGTGTTGGGTGTAGCTGTTGCTAATATATAGTGTTAGTCAATGACATATCAATGTTTTTTTATTAATATGCAGTTTGATGTTCTTTTTTTTGGCAACTAGTTTTTCATTTTATAAATCTAAAAGCCATTAATTGACGTTGGTGAAATGATTTTTTTCATAAAATACTCGTTGTATAAAATTGTCATATTGAGTTTAAAAGAACATCTTAACTACAGCCAGTAATGAATATTAATATACTCAGTGAGAATTCAATTAAAGATTAGAATCAACGGATCGTCACACAGCACATCAACCATAACCATAACGTGGATGACTACCTATAAGACTTTTGAAACCATGTCTCACAATAACCCGAACAACAGTTAAAAGGACGAAATGTAGAATGCAAATGCAGAAAATCCAATATCTTTTCACAGAAATGCACTTTCACCAAGGACTCCCCCCCCCCCTTCCTAAAGCCTGGATGTGATGGGTAATAGATTCTGCACAATGTGAAGATTGTAACTATTATTTGAATCTGTTTAGAGATAATAGCCAGGAGCATTTAGGTCAAGGTTATAAAAGACTGAAGAGAAACGATTAACTCACATGTTTTTCATCCAACAAGCCTGCTATTCACACAAGTCACCTTTTATTTCAGAAGGTTACAGGCACTGCTGGATTCACATCCATTTACAGAAAAAAGCCTGAAATGAGTGGATTTCATTCGCTTTTTTTAAGAAGATGTATTTTCTAGAGCGTACAGAGGCAATGAAAAGAGGTTAGATTTAATGCAGAGTCCGGTGGAAGAAAAGCAGGTGAGGGTCTTTGGCACCACGTCACGTGGCGAGGCTTTGTTCGGGCTCACATGCTGCTGACCTCCATCTGTTTAGTGATGGAAAAAAAAGCGAGCTGAATTATGAAACGCTGATCGATTAATTTTAGCCAGTGTACCTCTGATCAAAATGAGCTGTGAAGGCGGGAGCGAGGTGAAATAAAAAAATAAAAATAATACAAAACAGCATGGTTTATTTCCTTGCTTACAAGTTACCCCAGATACTTCTCACCCCTTCTTCAAAAAGCTCCTGTGACAATTCTGTCAGTTGTGATTGATAGAAAAGCTGTTTGCCATATTCTCCCCCCTCGACGGTTGACTTTGTTTAATCGTTCCAAGTTTTGCTCCATTTTAATATCTCATGTTTTCTTCACGAAACTTGCTTTTCTTCATCCGGCCGTCTAGTGGGTTGGCCTCCTTTCTGCCGTGTGCCATTTTACCCGCCGTGCTGACTGTCTATCACGAGGACTCGGGAGGAAACTTCTCAGAACTTTGATTCCACCTTAATTTACTCCTTAGTTTCTTCATGTTGCATAGGATACTAGTGGAAATGTATTGGATTGCTTTTTATTTTTATATATAAGTATAGAAATAAAAAAAGTTCAGTGGCAGGCTGCTGTCACTGAGTTGCTCTACAGACAGACTGAGGAGATCTTTGGTTCCGGGGGCCATCAGGCTCTATAATACAACTGTTTTGGGCCGGAAGAATAAATAAGAACAACAGGACATTTAAAAACCGTCTCTTGTATTTTGCACATGATCACTTGGGTCACCAGATAGTTAGATAGATAGAATACTTTATTCTTCCCGAAGGAAATTTAGCAGCCAGTAGCAGTAACAGTACAATAAAAAATACACAGTATTTTAATAGAGGGAATGAATAAAAAAAAAATAATAATAAAATAAATATATATATATATATATATATATATATATATATATATATATATATATATATATATTTATTTATTTTTTTTTTTTTTTTTTTTTTTTTTTTTTTTTTACAATTTACCGTTATAAAGTGTCAAGTGTGTAATATAGTAGCAAAATCTACAAATGAAAATAAAGTGTCCAGTTTGGATGGAGACCTAAGTGGTACTGTGCAAAATACAATAGACAGTTTTTAAATGTCCTGTGGTTTTATTTGTTCTTACATCCCAAAACAATTGTATTATAAACCCTGATGGCCCTCTGAACAAAAGATCTCCTCAGTCTGTCTGTAGAGCAGCTCAGTGACCACAGCCTGCCACTGAACATGCTCCTTTGGTCCATAATGATGGTGTGCAATGGGTGACCATCATCGTCCATGATGGAGAGCAGTTTGTTTAGTGTTCTCCTCTCTCTTAATTACAGAGTCCAGTTCTACACCAGGGCGGCACGGTTAGCACGTTCTACACCAGGGTGGCTTAGTGGTTAGCACGTTCGCCTCTCAGTGATAGGGATTCCCGGTTCGAATCCCCATCTGGGTGGAGTTTCCATGTTCTCCCCGTGTCCGCGTGGGTTTCCTTCGGGTTCTCCGGTTTCCTCTCATAGTCCAAAAACATAGATCAAGATAATTAAGTTCTCCAAATTCCCCCATATAGAGTGTGTACAGTATATGTAGTATGTGTGAGTGAGTGTGTGTGTGCCCAGAAGAATATTTCAGGCAGTAGGCAGATATTACCCAGGACAGGACACCAATCCATCATTGGGCGCACACTTCCTCACACAGACACACACTATATATAGGGGCAATTTAAAACAATCTGTCCTTGGTAATAGAGTAGTAACACTTGATGATGACAAGTTCAAAGTAACAAGTTTGAACTCTGATGGTTAATATGATTCATTACACCTTGAATCCATGTTTTTGGACTGTGGGAGGAAACCAGAAAGCCCAGAAAAGACCCATGTGGAACCCATGTTGAACCTGTATCCCCAGGTCTGAGACCTCTGTGCCACTGTGCCGCCCAATTTAACTTTGATATTATTTAATTATGAAGTATATAACTTAAAAACTGTCCTTGATCATAGAATAACAACTATGTACTTTGACAGTTAATATGTTTTGCAAAAAGCATCAAAGCGCTAGAGTTGTGCTGTTAAGTTAAACAAATGTGTGCCCTTCATGTGAAGCAGATTGCTTGTAGAGTCCTACTGTGTGGCGTCTTTTATTCTGTTTATACAATGCCACCTTTTCAAAACCCACTTATCATTTAAAAGCACATTGAATTTTTCACGTATACATACATTTATTGATTTAGTAAAACAAGACGCTATCTTTTTTTTCTTACAACAGCAGAAATTCTCATGATGACTTTATATTATTACCATTATGACCTTTTAACTATAGAAAACCTAAATGGATTTCGAAGCTGCAGCTCTAGTCACCCTTGAATTTGAATAGTTACAGTCCCCATGGTGACCGATCCAAGCACATCAATATGTCCTCAATGGCAGTGGCTTGAATGTAGTATCCCTGTTCTTTAAAGCTTTAAAGTGTATAAAGGGAATGTGGGATACACTGGAGCTGGAACAGTGATAAATAATAATGAGGCGCAAAGTTTCATGCAGCTTTTTCACATTATTGCTGACGGGCGATTTATTCTTCAGGTGCACATTAAAGTGCTGTTATGAAAAAATTACCAACTTTTGACTAATCAGGAGTTATTATACACTAGTTGTTGCACCTTGGTGTCTGGTTTTCTCAGTAGAGAATTGTATTGCTTTATGTAACTGGTTATTTAAGTTATGTACTTAAGTTATGTACTCTTTTATACAGTATTATTTATATATATATGTAAACTAGTTTCTTTTGTTAAATATGTTTATATGTATATATCCATATATCCATCCATCCATCCATCCACCCATTATCCTCTATGGTTGCAGTGGGGTCTCCATGCCCATCCAGGGGAGAACGTTTTGGGCACTGAGCAGATACACTCAGGACGCCTATCTATTGCTGGGTACAATCACTCGCACAAACACACTCTATATGGGGCAATTTAGAGCATTCAATTGACCTTGATCCATGTTTTTGGACTGTGGGTGGAAACCGGAGAACCCGGAGGAAACCCACATGGACACAGGGAGAACATGAATACACCCAGATTGAGATTCGAACTGGGAATTCCTAACACTGAGAGGTGAACACGCTAACCTCTAAGCCACCGTGCCAATAACAATATAAAATGATAAAATGCTGTATAAAAGAGTATGATATTAATAACTTTTCTGCATCTTCAATATGTTTTGCAAATGGGGAACGTTACATTAACCTTTTTTTATTGTGTCCTTTTTGCCACTATGGGACTTATCGGGGACGGCGACTTTCCCGCAGTCGATTTCAGCGCTCTTGATGCCGCTCTTGTATTTTTAATGAAATGTGAAACACAGCGTGCCAATTAAATCCGAAGTACCTGACGAAAACAGAGTCATTTTCACACAACGAACAACGAATCTGCCAATATCCGAAGTCAAAGGCAAAGTTTCAAACAAAGTTAAAGCCAGTAACCCCATCTTATTACTTTATTATACTCAAGGCGTATTAATTGTCCACCGGTCTCCTGTTTCATTCATGAAGCATGACGGCCTGTATCGAACTTGTAGTTCACGGCAAAATCCACCCAATTTAAGTGAAGGCAGCTCGGTATCACCGACCTCAACCTTAAGGCCAATCTGGCCTTAATCAGCCTCCCCGCTGCTTGGGCTCAGCATGCTTTAGCAGTTAGCGGACACAACAAGGCAATCATACTCACACACGCGTGACGCTTGCTGGAGGGCTGGCTCGCAGGCATTGCTGCGTTCTATATCATTTTCAACCTAGTTAGGGGTACAAAGGATTCGTATGTGGTCTTTTCTTCACATGGGATGAAGGGTAGCACACCTGTGTGTATCCCGTCCCTCACTTCCTTGCTACGACTTCTTGTTGAACGACTCAAGGTGTCGTTTGCTACTTTTTTTTTTTTTTTTTTTTTTTTAAGATGCTCAAGGTCGCACCCAAGATCCTTAAGCTTTGCTGGCTGTTTGAGCCTCGCCGAAGTCTCTCAGGGGCAACTATGGTCTCTAATAGCTAATAAGAGCGGTGAGTTTGGAACCAGCCCGGTTCTGAGCTTCACAAACACACCCACAGAGTCCTCACAGACCGCTCGTTCTCCCTTTGACTGCAAAATAAAACGCCATTATGACTTCTGAAGTTCACTTGCCTCGCTTTTTCTTTTCTTTTTACTTTCCCTCACTCTCTTACTGTCTCATTTGAGAGCCTCCGTTTCCTTCCCATCCCCCCTGCCCTTGAGTTTTTCCAATGTCAGGGCAAACTTCAAACGCCTGCCAACACGCTCTGAGGAGTCCACAGAGAATCCCTATTCCAAACAATTATTATATCCCCCACTAACTGGCAGATCTCCCGCACATTTGATCACATTACAGTTAAATACTTCTCCAACCAAACATCTGTTCCAACTATTTTAGAACTTATTAAGCCAAAAATAAAATAATTGACAGGCCATGAGATTCTGAGATTGCTATATAATTCTGTTGTCTCCTGACAGTTGAGTTTGTATCGTGCTCTACTGACAAAAAAAAAAAAAAGAACCAGGACACATTAGAAATTTAGATGAATTGTTAGAACTATTGCGTATAATATGCTGTTTAAGTCATCAAGTTGTTTTCAGTGGAGTTTCGTAACCATTTTAACCCAAGCCTGTAGGGGTGGGGGGTTTGATGGGGTCTAAACTTGGGTCAGTGGCTTTTTTAAAGGGATATTTACTTTCTTTTTATATTTGTTATATTCCAGTGTGTATGCAGAAGTGATTTGTCTTAAGCCCAAACTAGGGGATGTTTGGGGCATGCCATGGGTCACTACCCTCCCCTAGAACAGCTAGTGTTAATTATTCATTCATTCATTTTA
>JAFMOC010000137.1:1825000-1867500 GCA_019802505.1 Corydoras sp. C115
TCCAGGGTGACTCAATCTTTCAGTCTCATCCGCTGTGGCGGTACAGGCTGCGGATCCAGATTGCAGATGATCTACATGCCTTTATGTAAGTAGAGCTAATCTGTCACTGCTTCGTGGAGGTGAACGGAGACGTGTAGTGTGGAGGTGCTTCATCATTCTAATGCAGCCTTTTAAGCCGACGACTTTTACACCACAGCACTGCTGCTTCATATTTTCCATCTCGTCGTGCTGTCAATCAGTCGATCCCATACATATTCCTCAGACAAGCTATACGTGGTTAAATAACCTCTTTGCTAAATTACATTAATAGCTGTAATAAAATACGCACAACTTGTCTTGTGTGTATGAGCTTTAAAAATAAAGGTTAAGGAATATAATCATAATTATGTCACTTTTTTTAATGATTGCCGCGTTGCTGTAGCCTATCCCTGTACTCATTGAACAAAAGGAGGAAAAAGACACGTACTACATACAAACACAATTAACTCGACTCGCATGTCTTGTAGCAAGAACCTGGAGAAGCCCCTACAGGCACAAGAAGAACATACAAACACTCCTTGGGTAACTTAGTATAACAAAATTTAGGACCTTCTTGATACACACTGTTATTAGTATTTTATCTACATGCAATACATGTACTTATATATATATATATATATGGGCGGCACGGTGGCTTAGTGGTTAGCACGTTCTCCTCTCAGCACTAGGGATTCCCGGTTCGAATCCCCATCTGGGTGGAATTTCCATGTTCTCCCTGTGTCCGCGTGGGTTTCCTCCGGGTTCTCCGGTTTCCTCCCACAGTCCAAAAACATGGATCAAGTCAACTGAGTTCTCCAAATTGCCCCATATAGAGTGTGTCTGTGTGAGTGAGTGTGCCCAGCGATAGATTGCCGTCCTGTCCTGGGTGTATCTGCCCAGCGCCCGAAACGTTCTCCCCTGGATGGACATGGGGAACCCCCCCACGACCCTAATATAGGATAAAGCGGAAGATAATGAATGAATAAATGAATATATATATAATATATATATATATACACACATACACATTGTATGTTGCCAATCTATTTTACCATTCTATTTTATTTAATTATAGTTGATGGCTTTTTGGTGACAAATTGCATTGTTACAATATAATTAGCACTCTCATTATTATAACAATATAAAAAAACATTATATTATTACTTACTACCACTACTAAATGGTGGAATGATCTTCCCGACTTTGTCCGTAATGCTGAGTCACTTAGCATCTTTAAGAAACAACTCAACACACATCACATCCACAAACAATTGCTATAAAAAAAGAGCCAGACTGGATATTGATCATGTCTGATTACACTACTGTACAGTGTAGCCGTTTTCTCCCTGTGTTGTTCTCTCATTTGTAAGTCACTTTGGATAAAAGCATCTGCTAGATAATGAAATGTAATATTTACAAACCCAGTCACTGGTAATATTCCAAACTATTTGCATATCGAGTGGCACCACAGATACATCGTTATATAAATCACTGGACATAATCATTAAAAGCGACAAGATACAGCAAATTCAGATATGAACATTCATACTTACAGATGCGATTGTATAGAGAACGTCAATAAAAAGGCCTTGTTTATGAGAGAGGTTTGCGTGGACAGAAAGACTGCAGTTACTCTTAAAACCACTTTGTACAAAGGTCAGCACTGTTAAGAGAGTATTGGATCTACACTCCATTATTATAGTGATCCAGCAAAATGGTAAGTGTACAGTAACAGAAGTAAAACATCTATGACTTATTATTTTAACTAAAAATGTCCAACTCTATAAATAAATATACAATAAAAAAATCTTTCATCTATTACTTTTTAATACAGGAGAACTTCAACAAACTATTAAGCTGTAGACGTAAGCTGGTATTCAGTTTAAAACTGTGTTACACTAAGAAAATGTAAAGCACGCAGACCTGGATTTAATTAGCATTAATTTTTTTATCATATCTATTGTTATTTGGCATTTAAAAACATTTTCTCTTTAAAAATCCCACAAAATTTTATTAAACAGATTCTGTAATTCAGTCCATCTCATAGAAGCATGCAGGCCTGTTACCACTTCCATTTTGCAAAGTTTTACCTTGACTATCTCTCATCTACAATGAATTCACACATTTATCCTCGGTTTTATTCAAGGGCATGGCCCAAGATCTCTTAATTAAAGAAGAGATGGCGAAGAAAGAAAAGAAAGTTCCAACATCTTCAAATGAAGCCCAAAATTGGTTTGCAGCTCAATCTGTTCATTTAAAGTCACTTAACCCAGTTAATTAATCCCCAACACACACTTCACATGATCCGTGCAGAGTTAATGAAATTCGCTCAGCTGAAGTTAAATAATATGTCCCTTTGTGAATGATGCTGTGACCCTGAGTGAGGCTTAAGGAGATGCTCAAAGCAGTTAAATATTAGCTGGGCTGGAGATTTAAAACAGGAAGCAAAGGTGAGGTTGCAGGTCATAAAGTGGAGGTTTGATGCAACTGATGGGTTAAACAAACTTTCACAAACACTTTCCTTTTTACAAACTTAAAAGTGCATTTATTAAATGACACTTTAAGCAACATTTTATTTGGCTTTTGGAATTTCATAAATAATCACCTTTATATATCATTCTTGTATTAAATAAAGAGAATGCAAACACACTGTCTGATCAAAAAAAAAAAAATGCAGTCATGTGGAATTTTGAGTGTTATTATCTCTTATGAAATAGTTAAAACGATATTATAAATTGGCGGCACGGTGGCTTAGTGGTTAGTACATTCGCCTCTCAGCGCTAGGGATTCCTGGTTCGAATCCCCATCTGGGTGGAGTTTCCATGTTCTCCCCGTGTCCGCGTGGGTTTCCTCCGGGTTCTCCGGTTTCCTCCCACAGTCCAAAAACATGGATCAAGTCAATTGAGTTCTCCAAATTACCCCATATAGAGTGTGTCTGTGTGAGTGAGTGTGTGCCCAGCGATACATTGGCGTCCTGTCCTGGGTGTATCTGCCCAGCGCCTGAAACGTTCTCCCCTGGATGGGCATGGGGAACCCCACCGCGACCCTAATAGAGGATAAAGCGGAAGATAATGAATGAATGTATATTATAAATACAAAAAACAAATGACCTGAGTAATTATTTTATAAATAGATTGGTTTTCTTTAATGGCAAAGACATTTTACTGAACGATGAGGCCAAAATTAATGAAGCTTAGATTGTCAAAGGCTGGTTTAGGGAGTAACTCATTTCCAAACATAAATCTGAATGTTTTTGAGATGTCCAGAAGACTTCACAGTGTTTCAACACTTCCATAACTATTTTTGAAGGAACTGTCCTAATGTTGATTAAACAATTCCACATTAAATGTCTTCTTTTTTTGATCAGGCAATGTGCATTCCATAAATTAAGGGGCAGAATGTGGCAACATCAACCTGCTGTGTACAAACGTCACTGCTCCGAGTTTCATCAGTCAGCATCACTCTCCATCGTCTTGTGATGTAATCTGTTAAGCTGAGCGCATCCCACACGACTTTATCACTTGTACAGGATCCTGGAAATTCAGGCCATGGGCAAGTCATGAGAGGCAGCATAGCGTCCAGTCACATAGTGATAAATCTGAAGGAAAATAAAACCATGCATTCAATATTTCAATACAAGTAACATTTGGAAAATCTAGAAATAACTATTATTTATTTATAGTTATTTATATTATTTATGGTTAAGATGGAGCAATGAAAAGTGTACATACTGTAACATGCATTAGAACACATTCTGAAGAGACACCAAAGGCACTCACTACAGACACAACACTTACTCACTGACAGGTTACAGATACACTATGCATAGCATCATACATGTTTTTTGAGGTAAAGAAAACTAAAGTAAATGAACTCACCATATTTTTTGTAAATTATCTTAAAATTTCAGTTTATTATAGTTAAATTCTAATGATTTGAGTGTTCAAACACACCTCCTTCTTGCACCATCATCTATTTCATGCAGTGACACTGATGCGGTGGGGGTGTTTAGTGCAACAGTGCTGCTGTAGTTTCATTTAAACACCTCTGTGACACTGCTGTGATAGGAATAATGCACCGACCAAATAATACCTGCTCTGTGGTGCTACTATTGGGGTTCTGACCATTAGAACAGAGTAAAGGGGATGTACACAGTATGTGGACTGCAGTCTGGAATTCTAGAACTACAAAGTCCATCTTTACAGTAAGTAGAACTGAGAACATGGACAATAAGTGGAGCAAAAAGGAGGCATGTCCAAACTTTTGACTGGTACTATACAGTATGTATTATTGATGTAGAGGCTCATATTGGTATTTTGGAAAGATATATGCTGTTGTCAAGATGTTTTGTTTTTGCGGGATGAAGCTAAATGCTTATTCTGCAGGAGTTATAACAGCATGGCTTTGCAGATAGAGAGCATCTGCTTGGCGTGACTACTATTATAAATCTACAGTGCATTGTGAAGAATAGAATCATGGACCATTGAGAAGCTCAATGTAAAAGTTCCACTTTTAGTATCTTTATTTCCAATTCAAATAAAAAAGGAAATGTGATTTGATGGTAAACATCGAATGTGAAATAACAAATAAACTTTATTTATTAAAGTAATTACCAAATCATAACTTGCTCCTACTCTGTAAACAGGGTTCAGACAATAAGGCCAGAGAAAAGTTCATTAGTGTAAATGGAGCATCATTTACCTGACGTTCAATGTCTCCGAGCAGACTACTGGCTCCCAGGCGAAACAGGTGAGGAGTGAGCCACTGGTCACCCAGCTCCTCCTTCATAAGCACCAGCCACACCTGAGCCTCCTGCGCTGTACGAATCCCCCCCGCTGGCTTGAAACCCACCTGCATCAGACGTTAAAGCTTTAATTTCTTCCTTCGGAAGTTAAAGCATGAAATCGAATTATGTAGTTCCTACCTTGTGACCGGTCCTCAAATAATAGTCGCGAATGGCACGCACCATAACGATGGCAACTGGATACGTTGCATTTACAGACTCTTTGCCAGTTGAAGTTTTGATAAAGTCCGAACCTGGTGATCAGAAAGAAGAGCGTTTTGTTACTGCAACTTTAGCCACTACATGCGTGATACCTGAAGGTCCCCGGGTTGATTCCCGGGTTCCACCGAGTATGATGACTGATGGTTATAAAAGCATTACATTTAATTAACTTTATGATCACCTCAGCATCGTCATGACAAAACATTTGTATTATAGCTGTAGCCAGAAGTGGCGTGAATCACACGGAACATAAATAAAGTTACACCTGCAGCACACTTGACTGTTTACTTTGTCCTTACAAAAAAAACCTATTTTTATTTTGAATTGAATATATATATATATATATATATATATATATATATATATATATATATAGTGTGTGTGTGTGTGTGTGTGTGTGTGTAGACATAGATTTGAATTCTCAGGAAAAATTTTATATTTCGTGTGATAATAAAAATATTTTGTGTTAATATTCAGTAAAAGCGTTTTTTGGCGAACAATTTATTATATTATTTAATATATTAATGCATTGTTCCTGTAAATAGTGCCACTTTTTTGGTAAATTATTGCATAATACTTGTAATTATAGTTTTATTGGATTTCATTTGGAACACAGATCCCATCACTGAAATGCTTACTTTGTAAAATTTTGTAGAATGGTACATTATTAACAGAACAATAAAATCACTTTGATCCTCAATAAGAATATTGCACATACTTTACAGTTCACCATGGAAACCATGTCATCGAACACACATGCACTTTTACTAATTTAAAGACCCGATCGTTATTCTACGAGTCGCCTCTTTTAATATTTACAGACCATCTGGTGTGAAATGAGAGATCATTTCTTTTTCTAGCCGTGACAAATCCAAAAACAGCAGGCCTACTTTCAGGCACTTGCTACAAACTCAAAATAGAAAATCCGGATTTCAAGACGCACATTTTTAGAACGTGCTTCTATTTTGGCATTTTGCAGCACCGTCTGGTTCGGTGCCCAGACAGGGCATTAGTCCTGAGAGCAGAGCAGGCCAGACAAGAACATATGCTCCCGTCTACAGAGTGCACAGGGCGTGAGTGCGTTCATCAATAAAACCCCTCATTTTTTTCCTTTCTTCTCCTTCACAGCCTATTATGGTTTATCAGCGTTCTGATAAAAATAGAAGAGCGAATGGTGATATTAATGGATTAACTACAAACTGCAGACCGGTTTTGAACACCCACTCTTCAGCCCAGCCGGATGGCTAATGACTGTTCATTACCAAACAGGGCAAGATGAAAATTTTCACTTCATTAAAGATATGTTCTATGTGTTTTCGCACTCTTTTTTTTCCCCTCCACCTCGTCCTTCTTTTTCACGCTCCCCGCTCTTTTTCTCTCTCGCCCGCTCACCCTCTCTCTCTCAAACTGGCTTAATTCTAGAGATTTGTTCTGGGGAGTCTTAATTACAACATAATGGATAACGGTTATTAAATGCGCCCGACAGTAATGAAGCTCTATTCATTTGCGCCGATGCAGGGGTACACTGCTGGCGAGCGAGAGAGTAAAATAGCCTTGCTACCGCAGATTAATAGACAAAATTATCATTCAATTTCAGAAACCTCATACGCAATTCATAGGAACAAGGGGAGATTAAGGAGAGAGTGTGGCGACAAAAGCAATGCATTTTAATAATGATCCCTATCAGCACCACTGACAATTGGGTACAGTAATCGGCTTAATGGGTGATGGCTATTTAAGCTTATAGTCACTGGCTCGCTCTTTGTGTGTGTGTGTGTGTGTGTGTGTGTGTGTGTGTGTGTGTGCGTGTGTAATTGGCCATCTGGAGAAAAGACGGTAACGCGACTAAGCAACACCACCATCTAGCGGAGAGCAGAGGGCATTGCGGTTATAGCCATCATTTCATTTAAGCCAAAAAAAATACCTGGCAATAAAAAACACAAAAATTAAATACAAAATGTTAACATCTCAACATGCGGAACAAAACATATCCATCATTATTTTAGTATTGTAATTTGCTAATGTTAAAAATTCAAGTTTTATTAAATAAAGCGGATTGATTGATTTAAAAGGAAGCCTTGATATTTAATTTTTTTTTTGTTTAAAAATTCCAACAGATAACTCTAGCCTATCAGCATGTCTTTGGATTGTGGCATGCACCCAAATAAAACTCCAATTCCAACCTGGAATTAAAACTGGGACCTTCTTGATAACCATCTGTACCACTATGCAGTTATTATTATTATACATTGTGCTATTATATATAGACTACTTATTATCAGATCCCTACCTGCCATCATGGACACGAGACTGGCCTTGTAGACGTTCGTATAGGTGCCCAGCTCTCCTACAGCCAGGATGGTCTTCATGTGTGCATCACCGCAAGCCTCACGGAACTGCCGCACTTCATCATACAGGGCTGAGGGAAATAAGAGCAAAGACTTATTAATCGGCTGCAATTGTTTATCAACTGGCAACTTAGTTTTTTTTTCTAGTCTTTCTAATAAACTATTTAATATATCTTCCAAGAAATTCTGTGCTATATTAAGTGAGATGCTAATACTGTGCGTAATCCTCTGTGGGGAACCAGGGTCCTTATATTTATTCAATTAATTAATATGAAATAGGTGAAAAAATCATTTATTAATTTGTTTATTGTTTAACTGTGTGTGATGTGTAGCTACAAGAGGGAATTCACACAGATACAGGGAGAACAACATTTAATTCATTCAAAATGCCAGGTTTACTTTTCACCTTTAAAGCTGGAATGTAAAGTTGGAATGAATAAATTAAATATAGCAAGTATTAGTAAACACACACAGTGTGGAATATTTTCCATATTCGCGATGCATACATACCTGCCCATTGTCCAGTGAGGGCTAACGTCCGGTTAATGACTATATCGATTTCAGTGGCTCCATCCTGAACGGCCATACGCACCTCTTCAAGGCGTGTCTTAAGCGGTGTCTGACCAGCAGGAAATCCAGTTGCAACTGTAGAAAAAGAAATACATTATTTAAAAAGTATTTTCATTATCATGCATTCTTAGAAAAAGGAACGTTGGTCAGGTTCTCACCAGAAGCAACTGGAAGAGAGGAGTTGGCTGCTTTTATAGACTTCACAGCATCAGACACACGAGATGGGTATACACAAACAGCAGCTGTTGTAATGCCTAGAAAAAAATAAAAATGCTAATTAAACAGCAGGTCAGTCTATGAATACAGAGTACTTTGTCTCCCTCTTGTGAACAGCAGTGGAACTACAAAAAAATAACAATGAGGTTTTATCTTGGACCTTATAGGGGGCCGTTAATGTGAAGTAGTAGGTCATTCATCATTAATAGGTTTAATTCACAAACACACGTGTTGAGGCCTATCCCTGCAGTCCTGTGGGTTTTTGCATTCCTACACTTGTTTTTTTTAACTCAAACTCCAATTGCAGGCCAATTAGCTCAGTGATAATGAGGTTATAGGTTTGAGCCCTGTATCTGCCATTTTTGCAAAAGTCATTATAAACCCTAGCCCTAACCTGAGACTCTTAATCTCTGGATCATGGGTTCGAGCCCCATGTTGGACGCTCTGAATATTTCATGAATTTCCCTTAAAGTGTGACCAATAAAGGCTTATCTTAATGTTACCTATATGGCAAATCTGACTTTTTTAGGTTTGTGTCTGTAAGTTTTTTCAGCCAATATGCAACATTTACGATGACTTTTTTGCAGATTAATACTTGCTGTTGGTGCCAGGATCAAATTCAGATATGTCATTGCCTACCTTTTATTCTGCATCATATAATACATGTATGCTCACCTTTATTATGCATGTCCATGCTTTGCAGCAGGTCAGAACGAATGGGCTGGATGGCCTTCATGCACAGTCTGTGGACATTAGATGGTGTGTCATCACCTGAGAGGGTTGTCAGATCAATGCATGTCACAGCTTTTAAAAGCCAGGCTGCCTACAGAGAAATGTAGATATAATAATAATAATAATAATAATAATAATAGGAATGTTAAGTGAAAAACAAAAAAGAAATTGGGGAACACACTCTAATAGCAGCATACCTGCCACTCTTTTTTGGCCACCTTGCGCCCTTGAACTTGCTGGGCCCTTTTAAGCACAGCCTGTGTGTTCACTCTGACCTTTGACACCCACTCCAGATCTGTCACAGAGAAAAAACAAACACCATTTCTGCATTAGCTATCCAGAAACACAAACTAATCTCTATGGCTCAGCACCAAAGACAAAAATCTAGTATAAATAAATAAATAGTTTTATATTTTTAAAACTACATACTGAACATATACACACTGGCCACTTTATTAGATACTTTTATCAGCTATGCTTACTAAACAGATGCACTACAGTGTAGTTCTACAATAACAGTCTGTAGTCCATCTGTTTCTATGCTTTTGCTTTTCTCTACTTCATTCCTTCTTTTCCCTTCTGTGGTCGGGAACAGCACTGATTTTATTTGAGTGCTGTATGACAGTAAGTGTTGCTGTGACAAGTTGTTGGATTTCTCATTATTCTAGAATGATTCGGATCTATAGAGTGTCATGGTACACATTTTTTTTAGGTCATTAAGTCCGTCATCAACCATAATTTACAAATGAAAATCAGAGGGGAAGCTAATATCTCCAGTTGAACCATCAGTGTGTTTTTGGATTGTGGGACAAATGCATTCAAGTAGAATAGCTACAGAATGCTACAAACTAATTATATTTTCAGAGTATAATACTGTGGTATTTGAGTGTTCACATACTTTCAACATGACCACAGACACTGTTTGCTGCTATAGATCATACTGTTGCTTTAATTTATTCTTGATCTAATATTTAAATGTTAAATCGTTTTCGTTGTACTTCTAAGAGAAATTGCTTATGGTAAAACTGGGTCCGTGAACAACAAATCCGTTGTCATTTCATGTACCACGTGTGATGCAAATTACAATAATTTAAACTTCAGTCCTTAACTCGAGTCACAGGGTCTCAAATGCAGGTCATGTGCAAGTTATTCAAACATCCATCCATTCATTATCTTCCGCTTCATCCTATATTAGGGTTGCAGTGGGGGTTCCCCATGCCCATCCAGGCGAGAACTTTTCGGGCGCTGGGCAGATACACCCAGGACAGGACGCCAATCTATCACTGGGCACACACTCACTCACACAGACACACTCTATATGGGGCAATTTGGAGAATTTAATTGACCTTGGGGCGGCACGGTGACTTAGTGGTTAGCACGTTCTCCTCTCAGCGCTAGGGATTCCAGATTTGAATCCCCATCTGGGTGGAGTTTCCATGTTCTCCCCGTGTCCGCGTGGGTTTCCTCCGGGTTCTCCGGTTTCCTCCCACAGTCCAAAAACATGGATCAAGTTAATTGAGTTCTCTAAATTGCCCCACATAGAGTGTGTGAGTGTGTACCCAGCGATGGATTGGTGTCCTGTCCTGGGTGTATCTGCCCAGTGCCCGAGACGTTCTCCCCTGGATGGGCATGGGGAACCACACCGGGACCCTAATAGAGGATAAAGCGGGAGATAATGAATGAATGAATGAATGAATGAATGAATGAATAATTGACCTTGATCCATGTTTTTGGACTGTGGGAGGAAACCGGAGAACCCGGAGGAAACCCACACGGACACGGGGAGAACATGGAAACTCCACCCAGATTGGGGTTCGAACCGGGAATCCCTAGCGCTGAGAGGAGAACATGCCAACCACTAAGCCACTATGCCGCCCTTATTTAAACATACAAACAGAAATATAAGAGTAAATAATCAGCAGCGCGGTTTTTGTGCAAACACAAGCGATTGTCTAACATTTCGTTTGTATTATTATTAACAAATATCTTTATTATCACGTGTAACGCGAATTCAGATACAAAAAAACTAATTCGTCCACATACTCACCCAAATGCACGCCTGGGTTTCTAGCAGACATGACGAGAACGTTCTGAATTAGTTTTAAACTTTATAATTTGTAGTTTGAGTTTAAACGTGGCCGCTCTCACGCCGACGGCTTCTTCAAACAGCACACTTCCTGTTTGTTCGTCGCCTAGTGACGTCAGTGTCTCAGGACCAATTACACCGCAGCTCCGCGAGGGGGCGCGAGGGGGCGGAGTCACGTGGTATTACAGCAACTTTAAATCAATTATTAGTTAAGATGAGAACATAAGTTAGTATGGGGTGTTGAAAGTGTTTTTATTCTCGTCATAGATTTAATGTCAAATGGTTTAGGTTGATAAAACAAGGATAACAAAATTATTTACCCCTAAATATCCAATCCAGCCCTATACCAGGGGCTTTAGCCCAGATCCCTTATTACCCCCTCTGTCCTCTTTAAAAATTGCCCTTTCATGAGTGTATTCATCCATCCATTATCTTCCGCTTTATCCTCTATTAGGGTCGCGGGGGGGTTCCCCATGCCCATCCAGGGGAGAACGTTTCAGGTTCAGAGTGGGCACACACTCACTCACACAGACACACTCTATATGGGGCAATTTGGAGAATTCAATTGACTTGATCCATGTTTTTGGACTGTGGGATGAACTTGAAAACACAGCGGATTACCTTAAACACACATTTTCTGCAACCTTAGACAGTGTCGCTCCACTTAAACTAAAAAGGATTAAAGATAAAAGACTCGTTCCATGGTTTAATGATCAAACACGCGCCCTAAAACAAGCCACTAGAACCATGGAGCGTAAATGGAGACAAACTAAATTAGAGGTATTTAGGGTTGCATGGAAGGACAGTATGACTGAGTACAAACATGCACTCAATGCAGCGAAGACTAAATATTATTCTGAATTAATAGAGAACAACAAAAACAACCAAAGATTCCTCTTTAGTACCATTGCCAAATTAACTCGAAGTGCTACTGAATCAGATTCACAGATTCACTCACAGTTCAGCAGCAATGATTTCATGAATTTCTTTAGTGATAAAATTGAAAACATAAGACTTAAATCATCTAATGCATTGTGTAGCGTAACCAATAATCAACCCTCAATGATTTCTGAAAAATCTAGTGGTAGAGAAAATAATATAGTACAAGAGTTAAATACCTTTAACCCCATATCTAAAAAAGAGCTTGTCTCATTAATTACACAATCAAAGACAACATCCTGTATGTTAGACCCAATACCAACAAATCTGCTTAAAGACCTCCTACCAAATATCACAGAGCCTTTTATAAACATTATAAATTCATCACTTAAAATAGGCTATGTCCCCAAAAATCTGAAGTGTGCAGTCATTAAACCATTACTTAAAAAAACTAATTTAGATCCTCTAATACTGTCCAATTATAGACCAATATCAAACCTTCCTTTTGTCTCTAAAATCCTAGAAAAAATAGTGTTCAACCAGCTGAATCGCCATCTTCTAGCTAATAACGTTCATGAAGTTTTTCAGTCAGGTTTTAGGTCTCACCATAGCACTGAGACAGCCTTAATTAAAGTTGTTAATGACTTATTAATGTCCTCTGATAATAACCAAATCTCTTTTCTTGTATTATTAGATCTTAGTGCAGCCTTTGACACTATAGACCATAACATCTTAGTTGATAGATTAGAAAACATTGTGGGTGTTACAGGATCTGCACTCCAGTGGTTTAAATCCTACCTGACTGATCGATATCAATTCACCTGTGTTAACAACCAATATTCTGATCTCGTTAAAGTTAAATATGGTGTCCCACAAGGGTCAGTTCTGGGTCCACTCCTATTTGCATTATATATGCTTCCATTGGGATCAATTATTCGTAAACATGGAATCAGTTTCCACTCATATGCAGATGATACACAGTTATATGTTTCAGCTAACCCTAATGATGGTTGTTCAGTCACTAAGCTCGAGGACTGCATCCAAGATATTAAAATGTGGATGTCAAAAAACTTCCTACTGCTAAATTCTGATAAAACAGAGTTTCTGATAGTTGGACCCAAGGACAAAATTAACAAAGCTTCTAACACTATGTTAAACCTTGATAACTCTTTAATTAGACCCAGTTCATCTGTAAATAATCTCGGTGTCATTATTGATTCAGATCTCTCCTTTACAAAGCACATTAGCAATATCACTAGAATTGCATTTTTTCACCTTCGTAACATTTCGAAGCTACGAAATATCCTCTCCCTCCAAGATGCAGAAAAACTCATTCATGCTTTTATTACCTCAAGGTTAGATTATTGTAATTCACTTCTGACAGGATGTTCTAATAAATCATTACATAAATTACAACTTGTGCAGAATGCTGCAGCTAGAGTTTTAACTAAAACCAGAAAGTTTGATCATATAACTCCTGTGTTATCAAACTTGCACTGGCTACCAGTTAAGTTTCGTATCGAGTACAAAATTTTATTAATAACATATAAAATTTTACATAACCAGGCTCCACAGTATCTGAGTGAGCTGATTCAGTTGTACCAGCCAACACGTGAGCTCCGATCTCAAGGTGCTGGTCTACTCTTAGCTCCTAGAATAAATAAAATTACTGCTGGTGGAAGAGCGTTCTCCCACAAGGCTCCTCAACTTTGGAATAGCCTTCCAGTTACTGTTCGTGATTCTGAATCACTATTAATCTTTAAAAATAAATTAAAAACACATTTATTTAATCTTGCGTTTAACTAATCCCCTGTAGATAAAGATGTAGATCTCAGACTTGGCTGTGTTGGGGGGTAATCTCTGATCAGTGTATGCTGGCATTTCACCTCTTCACCCACCTCATCATTAATGGGGGGGGTGTGGCGCTGGAATGATGCTGTTCCGGGGCGCCATCTCAACTATGTAGAGTCTGCAGTATCTGCCTCTTTTAGTTATGCTGCTCTAGTCAGTGATGCCGGAGTCACATGCTGCACTGTGTCAATTAATTACTTATTAATTAAATGCCGTGCTTTATTATTAGCTCTAACTCCCTTCCTTTGTCTGTTTCTTTTGAGGTGTCCCCCGGCTTCCTGGAGATCCATGGCTCTGCTTACGAATACTGTATGGATCCTGACAAGGCGGTCCTGCAGGACGCCCCCTAATGGACTCACATATAGTTTTCTAGTTGTTAGTTTTTCCATTTGTTTAATATCTGGACATGGCTGTTCTACACTGTTGTTGCTGCCCGGCCGCTCAAGGAGGATGAGTCCCCCACTGAGTCTTGGTCCTCCCAAGGTTTCTTCCTTAAATAACAACATAAAAGGGAGTTTTTTCTTGCCACTGTCGCTTCGGCTTGCTCTTTGGGGGTTTAAAGGCTTTTCATTCTGTAAAGCTGCTTTGTGACAATGTACTGTTGTAAAAAGCGCTATATAAATAAATTACTTGAACTTGAACTTGAACTTGGGAGGAAACCGGAAAACCTTGCTCCAGGGATTATACATCTATAGAAATAGAACTGATTGAAACGCCCAATAATGAACAAATAAAAGCCATGTTACAAATACTTTTGACTGTATGTTTCAGAGATTTATTGTTCAGACATTTATAAATCGGTTTAGTTTGCCTTTTAATCTTACTGGATGTTTTCAGAACCTAAAGGTGTCTGTATGATTCTGTGGCAGTGATTATACTGTACACTCAAACTTCATAAAAGTAATTTTCAATGTAACTTGAACATGTGTGTAAAAGATATGCTATGTGTGTAAAATATGCAACATTATTAAAAGTACACATGATAGTAAAGAAATTAAAAAGAAAAGAAAAACATTACAGTCATTACAGTCATATTTCTCTTCTTTAACAAAAAATTTGTTTTATGACTATCATTATTGGCTGAGTCTAACATCACAAAATTTTAAAACTTATATATAGGTGTAGTGGTTTGTTTTCTTTTCTCTCAACAATGGGGATCCAGGTTCAAATCCAGATCTGGGTGCAGCTCCATGTTCTGCTGGTGTCCACATGGTCTTTCTCTAGCTTCTCCGATTTCTTCCCACTGTTCAACAGCATGTTATTATTGTTTAAGCAATAATAGAGAATTAATCTGAAGACAATGTGAGTGTAAAATTGTGTCTATGAAATCCTGATTAAACTAATTAAATCCTGATTAAATAATAAGTCTCAACCTGACAGACAGAACTTCAGTCATGACTTTCAGAAGCCATCATATTAAACCAGAATTTCCATATGATTTGTTAGATACAGTTAAATTACCTTAAAATTGTTAACTAAAACCACACAGTCACCATTTATAGACCACAAAGAAAGCACACAGACAGCTAGAGGCTTTCACATTGGCTCATCCTGGTAGGACTGGGTGTTTTCCATGAAAAGATTTTTACGAAGAGTATTGGCAAAAGACATGGACTCCATCTAGAACAGTAAAAAGAAAATGCAAAGATATTACAAACAGCAGTGAAATTGTGCTACTAAGCTACCACTGAGTTTTCAGGCTGTGCTAAAATCATTACAAGCTTAAAGCTTTAACTAAAAAAATAATAATAATAAATAATTAAATAAAAAGAGAGAGAAAGAGAGATTGATTGTGGATGATTTACAAATCCATTTAACTGGATTGGTTTTGGTGTCTCATGGTTAGGTTCTGATATCATTTCTTCACAAAAGATTTTATAAGCATCTCCTAACAGCGTGACATTGTCTAAAATGTGTAAATGATCATGTATTTTTAACATCTCAAATTATCATACCTTTAGTTGTTTGGATGGAGTGGGGGAGTTCTCTGTGCTGCTCTGGCGCTTAAGATTAGCAGGACTTTTTGATTGAGGGATGCTGGGACTGTCATCTCTATCACTGCTCTTCATCCATGGGGAGCACTGTGAGGAGCCAGGGCTCGGCGATGACTCTGGTGTCTGAAGTTTCTGAAAATATCTTTTTGGTGTACTGAAATGATATTGACTGGATGGACCCAAACCACTACTGTGTCCCAATCCAATGTTGACTTGATCCTTGACACGACCAGAGAGTCGTGTATCACGCTTGATTACAGGTCGTCTGATGGCACTTTCAAGAACATTCCTTTTTGATATGATATACACCCGGCTCCGACCCCGTGTGACTGCAGTGTAAACGTGTTTCCAGGTTTGATATTGGCTTTCACCGAGGACATAGACAACAGTCTTCTGCTCTGATCCCTAAAAAAAAGAAGTCTTTAATCTGTGCAGACTGTTTTAAATGCTAGAATCAGCAAGACTGCAATTGTTACACAAGGTGATAATGGTTGATGAAGAGATAAAATCAAAAGATTGTTATTACAAATTTAATGTTATTACAAAGTATAACTGCAGATTAATTTAATGCTACATTCTTATAAACAATAATATAGATAAATGCAACTTTCAAACAATTATTTTTTGTCAATAGGATAAGCATGGATACACATTGCAAACACGTTAAATACTAAATATAAATACTACACATGGTTGTTGGCCTTAAGGATCAATGTGTTTTGCATAGTGAGCAGAAAAAAAATTAATATTGGAAAATACATAGCCATTATCAACCAATCAGTATATATATATATATATATATATATATATATATATATATATATATATATATATATATATATATATATATATATATATATATATATATATATATACACACACACACACACACACATTTAAAAAAAATATAAAGACATATAAACCTGAAAAGTGTGGATGGTACGGGCCCAGGCATGCCGTGGTTTACACTCCTTCCTTAGCTCCCTATAATCAACAGTCAGCACTTTACCCTCCTTATCATCAAGTGTAAGGAATCGGTTCTTTTGTTTATCATGCACCTTTGTCAGATCCTGCCGTTTAAAATCAAATGATTACAATTAGATACATAAAACATATTAAACAAGGCAGCAAATAAATAAATAAAACATACCTCAAGTTACAACACAAATTACATTTTCATCAAATAATGGGGAACCAAATAACATCTTTCATAATTATTGTTTTTTAATACCTGAGTAATAAAAAAGATCTCTCCATTGTACAATCTTTCCTTTTTTGGCTGTTCCTTGTTCTGATTCTCTTCAGAAGCATCCTCCTTTCTCTTCTCTTTATTGGTTTGTTTTCTTTTCTCAGTCTTGGCCTCGTCTAACTTGTCCTGATCAATGACATGTCCAGTCTTAGTGCAGCAGATTTTATCACCGACCCGAAAATCCCTTTTATTTTTACAGTCTCTGTAATGCAACGTTGAGAAGGTTGTTAAAATCATTTTCAAGCACAGTAAAGTCCTTAGCAAAATTGGCATCGTCAACAAAGCATCAGTGTCACTACTAAAGCATTAGATATTTGTCTTACTTCATGTAATGATCAGAATAATGCTTGCAGCACAGTTCGTTGATCAAATCACATTCAGCCCTGTTAATAAAATACAGAGATTAAATTAATAAGACAAAATGTGTTTATTTTTATAAAATAAAATCCTCATATTTCCCCATTATGTGAAATATTTAAGGTAGTTTAAATAACATTGAAGCCAAAAGTTAAGAACTGGCGCTATAGGGCTTTCCTTAAGCCTTTGGGGAGATGCTTTGATCCCAATATACATTCATACATTCTGCAAAATACAGTACATATATCTTATTGGGAGGATAAAGCCATATTTGGGCATTTTTAAATCTATACATCATAATGAAACTAAACAAATGCATGTTATCGACCTTTTGGACTATCCAGGTTGATGATGACTTATTATTTAATGCTTTTATGACACACTTACCTCTTGAAGGCAATAAATTGTGAAAACTGATGATATTTCAGTCCAGGGCTTGGGCCACGTAATAGCAGTTTTACACAGTTTTGAAGATCTAAAAACATTTATGTGAAATAAAGCTTTTACAAATAATATATATATATATATATATATATATATATATATATATATATATATATATATATATATATATATATATATATATATATATATATATATATATACTCACAATGTACAAAATCGGCGGCACGGTGGCTTAGTGGTTAGCACGTTCGCCTCTCAGCGCTAGGGATTCCCGGTTCGAATCCCCATCTGGGTGGAGTTTCCATGTTCTCCCTGTGTCCGTGTGGGTTTTCTCCGGGTTCTCCGGTTTCCTCCCACAGTCCAAAAACATGGATCAAGTTAATTGAGTTCTCTAGATTGCCCCATATAGAGTGTGTTTGGGTGTGTGAGTGTGTGCCCAGCGATGGATTGGCGCCCTGTCCTGGGTCTGTCTGCCCGGCGCCCGGGGCGTTCTCCCCTGGATGGGCATGGGGAACCCCACCGCGACCCTAATGGAGGATGAAGCGGGAGATAATGAATGAATGAATGAATGTACAAAATCGAACGTTAACACAATATTTATTTCTGATTCATTTCTCACATGTAGTGAGAACATGCAGTGTGGCGAAGAAGGAGGCTCAAGAAAGGGCAGGATGGAGAACAGTGAAGGAGAACAAAAAGGACAAAAGAAGATTAATTTCTTACCATCAGGTTTTCCATTTTCGGGTAGAAGGACCAGAATGAATTTTTTGTCATGTGACAGCACTTCTGTTGATGAATACATGTCTTTTAAACTCAAAGTGGCATCGAAATCCAGTTGACCAAAAACTCCTGGCTTTCTTTGTCCAATATCTGCAATTCTGATTTAAAATGGAACAGATCGAATCAAATTACAATGGAAATGAAATGCTGGTTAAAATTTACAAATCTCAACTTACAGTCCTGCATTTTGGACAATCCGCTCCGACTCAGCACGATGGTTAGTGCGCAGCTCGATAGCACAATTCACATTCACCAGACTGTTGAAGAGGTCATTTAGAACGTTTCCAGGATCAATGCTGGGCAGTTGCCTTATATCTCCTTTATAAAAAATATGGAATTATTACATTTTAATAAGATTATGAAATACATTTAATAATAATCATGAATCAATATATTAAAATTCTGTTGTTTTAAATGCTCATGTCTACCAAATAATTTAAAACAGCACTACAGGAATCTACAAGGCTCCTGCAGAAAGACTGGTCTTTAATAATCCATATCTTCAAAAGCATATTTTTTTATCCATAAACTCACCAAGGATGATGAACTTCTGCAGTTTTGCATAATCAGTGAGCAGTGAGAGAACGGAATGAAGGATCTGCACACCCACAAGACTGCCTTCATCCACCACCAGCACCCGCACATGGGCAAACAACCAATCCACCGGTTTCCCGTTTTCATCTTTTTTCGTTGTCTTGAAACTCCACAAGATCTAGCAGTAAAGTAGGAACAAATGGCTTAAGGCCTGATCCAATAATACCTCCAAAAATAAAAACACGCATTTTGCTACATTTTAAAACCCAATTAAATAAATCTGCACAATTTATGCATAGCTATAGAGAGACTAGATTGTTGGCTTCCATTAGCCACCATGCACCCCTTTTAAATATCTTAGGGTGTAAATATGTACCAACAACAAACCATACATTCAGATGTAACTCAGATCAAACAAACTTCTCTTACTTGATGCATGGTATAAGATTTGAAGCCTGTGTTCTTGAACAGCAATGCTGCAGCTCTGCCTGTTGGAGCTGTAAGAAGAACCTCGATAGGAGGCTTTTTATTTTCATCCTCTTCCAAAGTGTCACAATCAGTCTTCTGCTGTAGCTTCATAGCAGCTTTAAAGATGCAACTCACCACAGTGGTCTTTCCACAGCCCCCTTTTCCACTGATTACTGTAACAACATTGTGACACATCATCTCTGCTGCTTTTACTTGGTCTGGGTCTAGATTAAAAGTGGCTTCGGGTTCATCCATTGGCTCATCCAGATCTGAAGATGACTCTGAACTGTCTTTATTAGCCTTCCTTCTCAATGCAGAATAGAGAACCCGTCTAACATCAAGACTGATCCTCCAGGGTTCCCCTGTCATCAGCTTATTCAGACAGGAGGCAATCTGTAACTCATACAGGTAAAGGTTTTTCAGTGCAACCTTCTTTTTTTCCAATTTTAGTACTTTATTACAACGGAGAAATTCAACAGCATTCCAAGTGCTTCCTATATCCATTTTACTTTTTCTCATCCGCCGTTCAAGGTCTGGCATTTCAATGTAGGTGTGACCTAATTCATAACAGTAGGTCTTGAGAACGTTGTACACCAGAAGAGCATTTTGTTTCTCCGAAGATATTTTGGAGAACAATCCACAACCCTTTAAAGCTTCCAGTGAAACTTCACACCTGATTAAATTAAACTCTGAAAGCATGATCTAAAAATAAAGACAAAAAATTATGTACATTACAAACAATGTATAATAACTATAATAAGAACTCTAAATATATGCTTTAATTGCTGGGATTACTAAAAACATGCTCCTACTCACAGAGTAAAAGCCTAGTTTCCATACATCCGTTTTCAAGAGTTCTTCCAGTTGGGCTAATAAGGACTGACTTCTATGCTCTTGGGAAGAAGCCTCAGAGTTTTCCTCTTGTTTTTCAGTTGACTCCTCATTGTTCTCCCCTTCTTTTCCTTTTTGAAGCAGACTCCAAAACTGCCCTGGCAGCAACCTTGGTAAATACTTCATGACTAATGGATACATCCTTCCAGCTTTTATTAGATAGTATGCATCTTAATGAGAACAAATAATATGACATTACAAAACATTTAAAATATCGGCAACAACTTTAAATAATATAAATGCAACTCTACCTGATTTGGAAACAGTCATTCTGACAAAATTTACTACTTCCATATTTCTTGTACTTTCTCCAAAGTCACTTAGAATCGCATCGATGTCTAAGAGGTCCACAAAGCAGTCATCGGATAACCAATTCATGAACTCGGTAACGAACTCAGGGTACACACCGCACTCCGTCAAGAAAAGAGGCACAAGGGATCTCATGTCTTGCTTTGCATCCATCCAAAGTTCGTAGGAAACTGCTTTTTTGTAGCTGGTGACCACAAGTTTATCACCCATGTCTCGAGCAGAGCAAGAAATCTTCCACCAAGGGCTCCTAATTAAAAAGCGTCCCAGAATACGCCGCCTTTTGTTCTGAAACATGATGTTTACTAAAAATAAAGAGAAACAAGATGTTTATTTTGTATTTTCAGATTTATAAAATCATACTAATCACACCAAGCAATGTGTCACTTCTCTCTCTCTCCTGTCTTATCCATCTATTATCTTCCATTTTATCCTATATTAGGGTCGCAGGGGGGGTTCCCCCATGCCCATTCAGGGGAGAACATTTCGGGCGCTGGGCAGATACATACAGGACAGGGCGCCAATCTATTCCTGGGCCTCCTGCCTTATCATTTTAGTAATTATATCTGACATTGCAGCTGTAAAATCTGAGACAAGTTATTTTACTGCTGCACAGTTTGTTTTGTATGATAGTTTGTTTTGTATGATAGTGCACAAATAAACAACAACTTCAGAATAGAAATATAAGATCTTGATAAAGATAAATAAAATAAAGTAAAAAAATATAGAGAGTATGAAAAAAGGATATAAATCAGCCGGTCCAGTTCATCTGTAATTGTTTGATAAAAGATAAGATGATCCTTTATTGCTTCCACCAATCTTTTTCACATTCTCAGCAGCAAAAGTGACAGTAATTGGGGAAGTTAGAAATTACATCTAATATATCTATTAAGAAGTACTTATATCTAGAAATATAAGCATGAAACATTATAAACATATACAATGACACAGATAAACACACTCTTATAAGCTGGGAATGACAGAACATGCAGAAAACACAGTACATTATTTCATTCATTCATTATCTTCCGCTTTATCCTATATTAGGGGGGGGGGGGGGGTTCCCCATGCCCATCCAGGGGAGAACGTTTTGGGCGCTGGGCAGATACACCCAGGACAGGGCGCCAATCTATCACTGGACACACACACACACACACACACACACACTATACGGGGCAATTTGGAGAACTCAATTGACTTGATCCATGTTTTTGGACTGTGGGAGGCAACCGGAGAACCCGGAGGAAACCCACGCAGACACGGGGAGAACATGGAAACACCACCCAGATGGGGATTCGAACCGGGAATCCCTAGCGCTGAGAAGCGAACGTGCTAACCACTAAGCCACCGTGCCGCCCACACAGTAGATTAGCATCTAAAATTAAATTTGATCTGTATTAAAGAAACCTTGAAACAAATAAAAAAAAATCCATGAGCAGGCATTTCATTGTGGAAATTTCCAGGTTGTGGAGCAATGACTCTGAGGTAATTCATTTTTCCATAAGCTTCAACCACAGTGTGTTGAATTAAACTTAAAGATCTATTGTAAAGCCACAGTATGGAATTAATACTCTATGCTATGAGAAACTTTTTCTTTACTTAGTCGAACGCCGTTTGCTGCGTCAGTACCTTCGCTCAGGGCAGGTTGCCGATACTGAAACTCGAAGCCTCCAGATGCCATTTCACTCCTGTCCAAAAATTCAGGTGCGTTTTCTTCGTCATCCTCCTCTTCCGAGTCTCGTTCTTCGGTTTTATTTTCCTTTTCGGGCAAAATCTGACCCTCTATTTTAACTGGTTTTCCTGAAGGCATGCTGTCTGTCTGCCGCTGTGAACGTGACGCAGTTAAAAATCGCGCCTCTTTTCTATTTACGCTTTCGTTTGATCACATGACAGATGTCTACTGGAGGGGCGGAGTCAGAGCCGTAATGAGAGACAGAACCATTTGTTTATTTATATATATATATATATATATATATATATATATATATATATATATATATATATATATATATATATCGCGGGGCGGCACGGTGGCTTAGTGGTTAGCATGTTCTCCTCTCAGCGCTAGGGATTCCCGGTTCGAATCCCCATCTGGGTGGAGTTTCCATGTTCTCCCCGTGTCTGCGTGGGTTTCCTCCGGGTTCTCCGGTTTCCTCCCACAGTCCAAAAACATGGATCAAGTCAATTGAATTCTCAAAATTGCCCCATATACAGTGTGTCTGTGTGAGTGAGTGTGTGCCCAGCGATGGATTGACGCCCTGTCCTGGGTCTATCTGCCCAGCGCCCGAGATGTTCTCCCCTGGATGGGCATGGGGAACCCCACCGCGACCCCAATAGAGGATAAAGCGGGAGATAATGAATGAATGAATATATATCGCGGTGGGATTCCCCATGCCCTTCCAGGGGAGAACGTTTCGGGCGCTGGGCAGATAGACCCAGGACAGGACGCCAATCTATTGCTGGACACACACTCACTCACACAGACACACTCTATATGGGGCAATTTTTGAGAATTCAATTGATTTGATCCATGTTTTTGGACTGTGGGAGGAAACCGGAGAACCAGGAGGAAACCCACGCAGACTCGGGGAGAACATGGAAACTCCACCCAGATGGGGATTCGAACCGGGAATCCCTAGCGCTGAGAGGCGAAGGTGCTAACCACTGAGCCACCGTGTCGCTATATATATATATATATATATATATATATATATATATATATATATATGTATGTATGTATGTATGTATGTATGTATGTATGTATATGATTTAGGGATTAACACGTTTGCCTCTCAAACATGCCTTTGTTTCCATGTTCTCCCCTTGTCTGCCTGGGTTTCCTCCGGGTTCTCCAGTTTTCTCCCACAGTCCAAAAATTTAGATTCAAAGTGAATTGGCTGCTCTAAGTTGGTCCCAGGGACAGCACGGTGGCTTAGTGGTTAGCACATTCTCCTCTCAGCACTAGTTCGAATCCCAATCTGGGTGGAGTTTCCATGTTCTCCCCGTATCTGCATGGGATTCCTCTGGGTTCTCCGGTTTCCTCCCACAGTCCAAAAATATGGATCAAGATCCATTGAATTCTCCAAATTACCCCATATGTGTTTGTGTGTGTGTCTGTGTGAGTGAGTGTGTGCCCAGTGATAGATTGGCGCCCTGTCCTGGGTGCATCTGCTCAGCGCTCGAAACGTTCTCCCCTGGATGGGCATGGGGAACCCCACCCACGACCCTAATATAGGATAAAGCGTAAGATAATAAATGAATGGAAATTTCTCCCATCTAAATTGTTCCTATATTGTGTGTGTCTGTGTGTCTAAGTGAAGTAAGTGAGTGACAGATTGGTGCCCTGTCCTGGGTGTATCTGCTCAGCGCCCAAAACATTCTTCCATGGATGGCATGGGGAACCCCCCTGCGATATAAATATATATGCCGTATATATGTTTTCACTGTATTCTGATTAAATAATTGTAACTCTCCCTATGTGCCAGACCAGGTGTTGTGTGAGTAGGTGTGAACAGGGGTAAGCTTCCTTTGTTTTGCTTTCATCCCTGTTTTTCAAAGTCATAAAACAGTAAATGGTAACGATATCTATTGTTCTGCTAGAAGAAGCCACTCTCAAAGATAAACTCTGCATTTGCATGATTTAAGGGGGTTTTGAACTCACTTCAACCCTATGAAGGGGGGTCTGTTACCACCTTTGTTTCCGACCGATCATGTTGCATATGTTTGTCATATTTAAGCAGAAATAAATTAATTAATTTCTTTCTGAGAATATTTCCAGCCTGAGTGCTGATTCTTCCAGGTTCAAAGTTTGTTATCGTGCTCTATTAAGACACATGGGGGCATCGACACCCCGCTACAAGTAGACTAAAGATTATCCACAACAAAATATATACATATAAACTGAGTTTTTTTTATATCAGGGCATAACAGAAATACCATCTGGTTGTGAGACCAAATTCCTGTACAGGTTAAAAGCTTTGTACTGTTTGTGTTGTCAGGTCAGGGCCGCCTGAGCAAATTTCATATATACTATATTTTAACATATATACCTTAACTATACTGTACACTCCAATTAAATACAGTTTAAACTAACAATAAAATGAGATATAAAATTGCAACAGACTTATACAGTATGGCTACATTAAAAAACCACAGATGTGCTATGAGCCTTAGTCAGGAAACCATAGCAATCAGGAAAAAACATCATTTGTCACGTTAACAGTTTAATTTTTTTCATGAATGCCACAAAAAGAGCAAAGTCACGCAATAGCATATTACTCATATATCTAAAGTCATTATATATTGAAGGTAAAAAAACAACCCCTTTCGTGATGTATTAGGGTATTGCTGTAATCTGGATGCTCCAATATAGTAGTTGTGGTGAATGAATCACTCTGATGTCATTGAGAGAAGTTCCTCTGTCTTCAGTATACCTTGATTGTATAGCTGAATTTTATGCAGAAGTCGTTTTTTAGCTGGATTTTCAACCCGACTCTGAAACGGCTGTTGTCTGTCACCTAGGGTGTCGATGAAATAACATGCTTTGAATGTTACAGCATAACATTATGTCAAAATAATACTGTATCTCATTCAAACATATAGACTGACATTATTAATAAGGCAATCATAACAATCATTACTGGGCAAATAAGGCTATTTACATGAAAAATAAATTATATAAAGTTACATTTAACTTGAAAAAAGCTATAATTACATATACTCTGGCCTACATTCTTTAGAATTGTTACAAAAACATTTTTATGTCACTGTGGTTTTAATTTTGTGGGTATGAATCACACATAATCTAACAATTTTTTTTTTAATTCTGAACTGATAGTGATTGATACCACTGCAGTTCATCTGTTACACTCTAACTTGCTGACTTATATTGTTCTCTCAATTATACATTGCATCGGATTAACAAAAAAGCATCTGCTACAAGTAATGTAAAAGTAAGTGTATGTAAGTTTGCAACTAGAGCATAATCATGGATTCATATAAATTAATAAACATACCTAGAGGAATAAATGATGGGTTATCAGTAAAGCCATTGACCCAGCAGTCCTCACAGCCTTGTGATTCTGCTCCGGCTGCGCAGCTGCACTCAACCGGCCAACTGCAGTAAAGATCTAATGCAGGGTCACAGACTGCCTGTCCGCAACCTGCAGCCGAAGCTTCAGTTTTGCAGTCCACGTCAGATTGACTAGGTGGACAAATCCTGTGTTCTTTATTGCCTAGAAAAGTGACTTCTGACTGACTGCATTCACGAGGTTTGGACTGCTTGGGGAGCTGAGGCTTTTCCATTTCATCATCCTCCACCGGTAGGCTACAGAGAGGAGGATGAGGAAGAAAAGGATGAGCATTGTCGTCCAAGGTATGTGGCTGTTCCTCCAGAGGGAGAGGCAAAGGTAAGCACTCGCTGAGCTTCTTTAGAACCTAAAAGAAATAAAACGGTAGTTCAGTTAGGTGTTGAGATGATATATTTATAATCATTCAGAAGTATGGAATGCATTGCATATAATTTAAAGTCACTGGCTTAAGAAACAGATTAGAATAAGACGTACAGAGGATGTTCAGATAAATTAATGGTATAGATAAATGGATAATATGATAATACAGCATATTGCTAAAATAATAGTAAACTATAAAAATAAGGAAAGATAAAAAAGTAGAATAAATGCAATAACACGCATCAGGTTTAGTGGTTAGCATGTTCTCCTTTCAGCGCTGGGAATCCAGGTTCAAATTCTAATCTGGGTGGAGTTTCCATGTTCTCCCCATGTCCAGGTGATTGTCCACGACAGTCCAAAAAAATATATATTCATGGTTAATTAAATGTTCCAAATTGCCTCAAATAGATTTTAGATAAATGTTTGTGTCTGTGTGAGTGAGTGAGTGCCCAGCGATAGATTCGTGCCCTGTCCTGGGTGTATCTGCCCAGTGTTCGAAACATTCTCCCTTGGATGGGCATGGAGCCGAAGATGAATTAATTAATATATTTGTATGTAAAGTGTGGCTTTAGAGCTGCAAAAGGTTTAATAAGAATTTTTATTCTCTTACAAAGTTATGATATACAAACACTATGAATTACATGTATATATTTTTTTATTTTGTTGAAACTAAAACACTTTATCTCATGTGTAAATAAAAAAAAAGACAGAAAACTGCATAAAAAGTGGCATGGTTCATATTCAAATGGTTACGTTGTAATAATATATATTTTTAATTAGTTTATTATTAGGGACAAAACAAAAATCGTTAAAATTAGATTCTAAGATGTGCCACTTATCTTTTTATCTGTTTAAACTAACAATCTATGAAGTGTTAATTGTGTATAAATGTACTTACTGTTTCCATGTTGGGTCTGGCTCGCGCTCGACTGCTGGTACATTCCAGGCCGAGGCGAAAGAGACAGAGTGCATCTGCAGTGGGCCACTGTCCTGCACTCTTGTCCAGAAACCGTAGGCAGGCATCCACAGAGCCTTTCTCTTCTACTTCTAAATTCAGCATATCCCTCTTTAAAATGTGAAATGTTATATTAAAAATCATTGCATGTTTATAAAAGATGTATTGTTGAGTCGGAAAAAACATCGCATATCTTACCAATAAGGTTTGTTTTGGTTCCTCCAGCATCACTTTCTTTCCTGTACATGTTTCCAATATCACCTACAAGCAAATTAATATTTACAATTATTGTACAAAATGCAATTCAGATTAACCGCTTCAGATAAATCAGCTTTATGTTAGTTATAATATTAACATATTGAAGGGACATGGCATGCTGGTGAAATATGTGGGTCTAACCGCATGAGACAGAACACAAAAGACAAAAGACCTGAAGAAAACATTGCATGGAGAACATGGAAACTCAATCATCATACCACATTTTACCAGTATACCAGTACCAGTATTTATAGTGCCTGACTGTGAGATGCTTCCATGACCCCCAAGTTGCTTTATATTGCTTTTATTGTGTTTAATTAATACCTTTATTTTAAAACCTTAATTTGCCTATTGTGTTCAGCCTCACATGGTTGGGTCTGACATGCGCACATATCCTACCAGCATACCGTGACCTGTAACAGAATCATACTGAAATCTGGAAAGTACCATTTATAGATAGAAACATGTCCTAAATATTACCCTGCACACACACCAGCGGTAACTTCTTATTGTTAAATCACTGTGGCTTGCAACCACCACATTGTATTGCATGTATTTATATGTTACATGAATATGCATACATATAGGTACATTATTCAAGTATTCATGTACAAGAAAATACATGAAGGCAGTTTAGACACTGGAAATATAACATAATAATAAACATATATTCAATGTTGAATACATTGTTTACTACTAAGTTTGCTGGTATGAATGTTTGCAGTTGACCTATTTTCTCTTCATCTTCGCTATGGAAACTAAAACTGAGACAAAGTTTCACAGTGAAAGTGCATTAAGAGGAAACATCAATCGTATTCTCATGGGTCACGGAATCTGTCACTGCTGGTTCGCTATTTGTAGCGAAGTGTAACCCAGTAACCATTGAAATTCCAGTTTATTTGTCAGAAATTCACAAAATATTGTACGATTTTGTCCGTTCAGCAGATTAAATAAATTCCAGCATACTGTATATGCAGGATTAATGTACCTACCATGCCAAGACTGTAAATGTCCAATCTGACAGACAGTTTGCCGTCACGTATATATTCCTCTGGTAAGTAGGCCAAGTTACTGTGAAAGGCTGTATTCATTGTGATGGTGCAGCTCTGGTTAACGGAGTGAGGTCTTAGACGAGCCATTCCAAAATCTGAAAGTTTTGGTTGCAAACGATCATCCAGGAGGATATTTGAACTGCCAAAAGATAACAGTTACAGGATTTTTAAAATCAAATTACAACAACAACCGATAAAACAGCATAACACGTAATAATGGCGAACTTTACAGGCATTCATTTAAAGGCATACCTTGTGATGTTTCCACAGATAACCATGCAAGGCTCGGCTTTGTGCAGATGATAAATTGCCTTTGAAGTGCCTTTAATAATGTCGAGCCTCTCCTGCCATGAAAGAGGCCTTTTGCTGTCCTGAGTAAAATAAAAGCTTACCATGTTCAGATATATTATAATAACATTGCAGATATGACCGAAGCCATAAGATAGATAAATGCTAACAAATAAAAGGTCTTACTATACATCCAAACAATAAGACAGACAAAACTATGTGCAATTTGATAGTAAATAAGCATTTTTATATTTTAAAAGAGTGGAAAATATATGTTAGATTTAAGTACCCCATATTTAAGAACTACAGTATGAGGCCATGTTCAATCTGTGCATGTGAAAATGAGCCCATGTCATGTTTAACAAAGAAACTAAGAAACTAATAAGACAGTAGACTAACAGTTCAGTCTTATTGGTATTTCCATCCATTATCATCAACTTAGGGGTCCCAGGGGGGGTCCTTGGGTATCCCAAAAACATTTTTGGGCTGGGCAGATACACACAGGCACACACACTATGTAGAGGCAATTTAGATTCATTCATTCATTCATTATCTTCCGCTTCATCCTCTGTTAGGGTTGCGGTGGAGTTCCCCATGCCCATCTAGGGGAGAACGTCTCGAGCGCTGGGCAGATAGACCCAGGACAGGGCGCCAATCTATCGCTGGACACACACTCACTCACACAAACACACTCTATATGGGGCAATTTGGAGAACTCAATTGACTTGATCCATGTTTTTGGACTGTGGGAGGAAACCGGAGAACCTGGAGGAAACCCACGCGGACACGGGGAGAACATGGAAACTCCACCCAGATGGGGATTCGAACCGGGAATCCCTAGTGCTGAGAGGCCACCGCGCCGCCCTCAATTTAGATTTAGTGCAGCAAATTAAACAAAAAGTGCTAAACTACACAACTTCAAGTCGTTATTGGTCCAAACAACTCATTGGGCTGAAAATAAGACAGAATCAAGGAAAGCGTTAATGCAAAGATATTAATCTTTATCCTTATCTTCTGATTTCTTTACAGGTTAAGCCTTGTTAAGCAAAAAAAATAATTCACTCGATATAAAAATATATCCATTTTGTAAAGAATTCTGTTAATTTTTTATGTTTGAAGGAGTGTTCAATAAAAAATTTATATAACCTTTAAAGAAAATACTCAAAAGAACATACATAAATGTATGTGTTGTAGATAAGGTATTAATACTAATAACATTAGTATAATATTAATAGTACTGCTTTTTGCATGAGAAATAATCTTTTTATTTACCTCAGTATGTAGTCTATGATACAGTGATCCATTAGTAAGGAATGGATAGACCAAACAGTAACCATCTCCCTCTGAGAAGCTGCCCCAAAGTTCCAGTATGTTGGGATGCTGATAGCTGCAACATAAAAATGTAATAAATGCATCTTTAAAAAAGTTTTAAAATGGCTATAAATAGTTATTTAATTTATTTAATTAAATAATTTTAAAATATCAAAAGAACCTATTAAGAACCTTGATTACAGTTTAGTTGTTTAAAAAGACTTACAGTTGAAAAACCTCGATCTCGGTTTTGAACTTCTCCCACAAATCCTTCCAATGTTTCTTGTTTTTCTGTATTTATAATGAAAGGAATAACCTGAGTGTAATGATATAATGTGCAAAATAAACTGCAGTCATGTCAACTCTTATCTTATCTTATCTTGCTAGACAATCTGTTGTTTTTCTGCAATTACCACTTCATTTAATTTTAATCATATATGCAATACTTTATTGCTGTGCAATCTGTTTTTTCATATCATCTCCCCTCTGTATTATATCCCATGCACATAATTGAGTAGTTTTTATTCTATTTTATTTTGTTTTTATTCTGTACATACTGATCTCTATTTGTACTACATTTTTTCTTTTTAAAGTACTTTTTGTAATAGATACATGTATAGATGTATCTATAACTTTCCCAATTACTGTCACTTTTGCTGCTGAGAAATGTGATTTTTTTTTTTATTTATTGTGGGACCAATAAAGGATTATCTTATCTTATGCGCAATTAAAATGTTGTTAAGATTGTGGTTTATATTAGATTGAAAAACAGCTTTAATGTTTAATGTTATCACACCTGCTTGAAAACTTTTACAGCAAAGCTTTCACTTCCCCATCTGCCGCGGTAAACCTCTGCAAAGGTACTATCTCCGATTTTCAAATCCTGGTGGAAGTTACTAGTCCCTGCTATGACGTCTGCGTAAGTGAGTCTTTGTCTTCTTTCTTTAATAAAACCGGAAAAGAAATGTTTCAATTATGCAGTCTGAGTTTACAACACCTTAAAACATATGTGCAGTTCAACAGACACAGGGTTCTATATGGTGCTTTAACTGCATCACTAAAAAAAAAAATCAAAGAAACACTGAATTGCTGAGAAAACCCTACAGAACAAGACTTGTGCACTCCTCCTAATTATTTCAGAAATGTTTGCTCACTTCATGTGAAGAAATTTGTAAATGTAAACAGCATGCCCTCTGCCCGCTGCCCTCTGATCCACCACGCCGATGTCCGGAGGAGCTGAAGTTATATCCATTCTATTCTATACTACTTTTATATATAGTGTATATATATATTCTCAAATTTTTTTATACTAAATATAAATTTTATATACTGTATATAAATTAAATTAAATAAATAAATTGGGTCATTTAGCAGACGCTTTTATCCAAAGCGACTTACAAGGTGAGCACAGGGTTAATCACAACATCCCTGGAGCAATGAGGGTTAAGGGCCTTGCTCAAGGACCCACACTGGTAACTTCAGTGGACCTAGGATTTGAACCCCCAACCTTCAGATTGATAGCCCAACACCCTAACCACTGAGCTAACCCACCCCTATATACATATATTTATATATTTATAGTTAAATATTCTATATTTGTAGTGGTACATTATATATATTATATATTCATAGTGGTATACTAAATTATATTTCACATTTCACATAGCGATATGTGTAATTCTCTTTTTCAAATTTTTTATTTAAATTTAAATAACAGGGTAATCGGGGTCCGTGACCCATAATTTCGTTACTATCTGATGTAACAATGTGATAATAATGATAATAGAATTTTCTTGAATCTTGTATCATATACATTTACACAATCGTGTAGCAAAAACACCATTGGCTTGCACAGAGCTCTGACCTCACACCTCCAATACAACAGTTTTAAAAGAAAGTTTTAAATCACATTTTGTTCAACTTCAATGAGCAAAAACTCATGTTCTTTACAATTTTCTGCTTTTAAATGAAACGAAACCTCATTCTGAATGCCTACCTTCATTTTTGCATTTCTCGGTTGAGGTTACACTTTGGCTCGGTTCCTGATTGTGAGCTTGTGGCTAAACAAAACAACAAGTCACTTAATTGTGAAAGTATACAGAGGGCATTTTTCTTCAAGTGCACGATTTTGAGGAAACTAAATGATTTTCAGCGTCAACACATACCTTAGAAAAAGTGTTGTTTGATGAATGTTTTGGTGTGTAGTTGTAGGAATCTAGAGAAAAACCACAAATGACAGATTCAGTTTGTTTTGTTATGAGTCAGAATTATGTCAGAGATCATTAGATCATTGATTTTGAGTTTATAGGTGATATTTGTATGCTACAGTGTGCATAAGTGTGTGGAATAACCAACATCTGGCTGGATGAGAAAGTATCCATCCATCCATCCATCATCTTCTGCTTTATCCTATATTAGGGTCGCAGGGGGGGTTCCCCATGCCCATCCAGGGGAGAACGTTTTGGGCGCTGGGCAGATACAACCAGGACAGGGCGCCAATCTATCACTGGGCACACACTCACTCACATAAACACACTCTATATGGGGCAATTTGGAGAACTCAATTGACTTGATCCATGTTTTGGACTGTGGGAGGAAACCGGAGAACCTGGAGGAAACCCGGGCGGACACAGGGAGAACATGGAAACTCCACCCAGATGGGGATTCGAACCGGGAATCCCTAGTGCTGAAAGGAGAACGTGCTAAGATGAGAAAGTACCTGATTGGTTAAATGCTTTAATGAATACACATCTTCAAGTGGCTCAACAGGGGAAACACTATTAAAGGACAGACCATTTGGAATTATTTAAGTATTTCCGGATAAAAAAATAAAAAAATAAATATATATATATATATATATATATATATATATATATATATATATATATATATATATATATAATTAACCTCAGTCTGTGATTCAGATATTTTAAAGTAGAGAAAGCCTTGAAAACCACTGTTTTTACCCAATTTTCTCAACCCTCTGCTGCAATCTTTATATCACAATTTAAAATAGTCAATTAAATAGAGCTGCTCTAACGCAATGAGAAAAGGTTTGTTTGCTGGCTTATCTCCTTCTGTAATACTATAAGAGTTAAAAGAGGAAGAACCGAACGTGCAGAAGTGAAACACAGGGACAGCCTGTGTTGCTATTACAAAGAAAAGCAACATTAACCCTTAATGTTTAGTTCAACTCTTTCTGCTGCTTTCATTTCCTCAAATGAAATCTATTCTATTGTTGTTTTATGGTCCTTTATGCAGCTGCATTAATTGCATCAGTGTTTAGATTCTTGAAAAAAAATTCTCCATGGACACAAGTATTGTATATTAATAACACCAACATTTACACACACACGCACGCGCCTCACATGGGGGTTTTCTTAGGTTAGCACTGTCTCTTTAAAGGACATTAAAATGGAAGTGAAGTATTTAAGAAGTTTGTGACCAGGACTTTCACTATCCAGGTCTGCTGAGCATTAAAACTGCCATACCACTTAGTTGTCTATAGGCAAGTTGAAAGAAGTTTGGACACTGAATCCCTGGGTTTTCAAGGTTAAATAGGTCTTAAGCTGCATACGAATACAGTTTTATTTTATTTTTTTATTATTAAAACTGCTGTTATGGCAATTTGGATATTTACAGGTACAACAAAAACCCTTATTTTCAGGTTCACAGTCCAATAATCAAATCAAAGCATCTCAAGTTACACACTTTTGGACATACTGTTTGATGTGATTTGAACCAACAACATAAAAAGTATGGATTGAAGTATAGTTAATATTAATCATAATGACAATGAAATTATTATTATAATTCATCTCATCTCATTATCTGCCCCTTAATTCTCTACTGAGGTCATGGGGACCCCAGTGCTGAGAGGTGGACGTGCTAAGCAATATTATTATTATTATTATTATTATTATTATTAAAGTTAAAGCCAGGGGCGGCACGGTGGCCTAGTGATTAGCATGTTCTCCTCTCAGCGCTAGGGATTCCCGGTTCGAATCTCCATCTGAGTGGTTTCCATGTTCTCCCCGTGTCTGCGTGGGTTTCCTCCAGGTTCTCCGGTTTCCTCCCACAGTCCAAAAACATAGATGAAGTCAATTGAGTTCTCCAAATTGCCCCATATAGAGTGTGTCTGTGTGAGTGAGTGTGTGCCCAGCGATAGGTTGGCGCCCTGTCCTGGGTGAATCTGCCCAGCGCCCGAAATGTTCTCCCCTGGATGGGCATGGGAACCCCACACCCACACCCACACCCACACCCACACCCACACCCACACCCACACCCACACCCACACCCACACCCACGCGCGACCCCAGTAGAGGACAAAGCAGAAGATAATGGATGGATGGATATTTTTATGTTAAAGCCACCCAGTTAAGTGCTCATTGGTCAATTCTCCAGTGTAAACAACAATAATGAATGCATTCAGGAGAATGTATTCAGTATTTCTTTATTCTACTGGATGTCAAATCCAGAACAGATGATTTAATTATTCGTTCATTCATTCATTATCTTCCGCTTTATCCTCTACTAGGGTCGCAGGGGGGGGGGTTCCCCATGCCCATACAGGGGAGAACGTTTCGGGCGCTGGGCAGATACACCCAGGACAGGGCGCCAATCCATCGCTGGGCACTCACTCAATTTGGAGAACTCAATTGACTTGATCCATAGTTTTGGACTGTGGGAGGCAACCGGAGAACCCGGAGGAAACCCGGGGACACGGGGAGAACATGGAAACTCCAACCAGATGGGGATTCGAACCGGGAATCCCTAGTGCTGAGAGGAGAACATGCCAACCACTAAGCCACCGTGCCGCCCAGATGATTTAATGAATAATCAAGTGAAATGTTGGGAGGTACATACCGTACACAGTGTCAGGGTAGAAGAGACTGAGAGCTCGGTAATGACCCATGTCTTTTAGAACCTCTATCAGATCTGCCACCGTTTTGTTCTGTTGAGCCCAAAGCCAGAGCAGCTCGTGACTGGGGCTTTTCCCGGCCGTGGCGTACATCTCATAACAGCGCACCTCCAGCCAGCTGGGCAGAATGCGAGTGGCTGCACACACACACACACACACACACACACACAGAGGGACAGTCAGGAGGTAGAACCTCAGAACAACAGACTGCTGTCAGACATCAGAGCAGATCAGACATATGGTCGTCTTACCCAAACCCTTCCACCCCAGACTGTCGGGACTGCAGTCCATCACCTTACAGAACGTCTCCAGTAACTTCGGCGGCACGTCGAAAAGAAACGTGGCCGGGTCGAGTTTAGCAGCCATGGTTTAGAACCAACGTGAAGCGTGTCAGTGCTGCGAGACAGACAGACAGACAGACAGACAGAGTGAGAGACAGTGTAGCGCTCAGTACTACTGACACGGCGGTATTGCTAAAACGTGGAAATACCCAAGCCCCGCCCATTTCCCCAAACCTCAACCGACTGACGCACACAGCCGTCAAAGCAAACAGCATTTTACATTCAAACTAAATGACAACAAACAACTATTAGTTGTTTTTTATTAACTATTTATTAACTATTAGTTATTATTATTATTTTTATTATTAGTAGGGCGGCACGGTGGCTTAGTGGTTAGCACGTTCGCCTCTCAGCGCTAGGGATTCCCGGTTTGAATCCCCATCTGGGTGGAGTTTCCATGTTCTCCCCGTGTCCGTGTGGGTTTGCTCCGGGTTCTCCGGTTTCCTCCCACAGTCCAAAAACATGGATCAAGTTAATTGAGTGCTCTAAATTGCCCCATATACAGTGTGTTTGAGTGTGTGAGTGTGTACCCAGCGATGGATTGGCGCCCTGTCCTGGGTGTATCTGCCCAGCGCCCGAGACGTTCTCCCCTGGATGGGCATGGGGAACCCCCCCGCGACCCTAATAGAGGATAAAGCGGGAGATAATGAATGAATGAATGAATTATTATTATTAGTAGTAGTAGTAGTAGTATGCAAATACTACTACTAATAGCAAGAACAGCAATAAAAACAACAACAACAAGTTCAACAATTAGTTCACAGTCCAATAAAATCAAAGCATCTCAAGTTACACACGTTTGGACATACTGTTTGAATACTGTACATACTGTAGAATTATTATTATTATTATTATTATTATTATGTTAAAGCCAGACACCATGGTGGCTTAGTGGTTAGCACGTTCTCCTCTCAGAGCTAGGGATTCCCAGTTCGAATCCCAATCTGGGTGGAGTTTCCATGTTCTCAGTGTCCTTGTGGGTTTCCTCCGGGTTCTCCGGTTTCCTCCCACAGTCCAAAAACTTGGATCAAGGTCAATTGAGTTCTCCAAATTGCCCCGTATAGAGTGTGTCTGTGTGAGTGAGTGTGTGCCCAGTGATAGATTGGCGCCCTTTCCTGGGTGTATCTGCCCAGCGCCCGAAACGTGAACCCCATGCCCATCCAGGGGAGAACGTTTCAGGTGCTGGGCAGATACTCCCAGGACAGGGCGCCAAGCTTTGGGCACACATTCACTCACTTACTCTATATTTGGAGAATTCAATTGACCTTGATCCATGTTTTTGGACTGTGGGAGGAAACCGGAGAACTTGGAGGAAACCCACGCGGACACGGGGAGAACATGGAAACTCCACCCAAATTGGGATTTGAACCGGGAATCCCTATCCTGTGCTAACAACTAAGACACCGTCCCTCCCTAATAATAATAATAATAATAATAATAATAATAATAATAATAATAATAATAATAACAGCAACAACAATAATAACATATAATAATAATTGTTGTTGTTGCTATTTGTTCATTTATTCATTATCTTCCGCTTTATCCTATTTTGGGGTCACATGGCCAGTTCTCATAGGACAGGGCGCCAATCCATCACTGGGCACACACTCACCCAGGCACACAAACACAAACACACAATATACGAGGCAATTTAGAGCATTCAATTTATCTTGAATACATATTTTTGACAGTGAGAGGAAACCACAGAACTCCGAGGAAACCAATGCAGACACAGGGAGAACATGGAAACTCCACCCAGATCCTAAGAGTCTCCTAAGTGCAAAACACTAAGCCAATCACCATAATGGATTAAAGGTAAATTGGCTGCTCTAAATTGCCCCCTATATAGTGTGTGTGTGTGTGTGTGTGTGTGTGTGTGTGTGTGTGTGACTGTGCCTGGGTGTGTCTGCACAATCCATACAGAATCATAAAGGTTTTCTGTCATATTCAACAAACCTCAAATTGAATCACTGTCATGCTGAAACAAGTACAAACAATTTTCCAGAATGTCAATGTAATAATGTAATATCAAAATTCCCATTAATGGTAACCAAAACAATCCATAAAATATCAACCTATGTACATGTTTCACTCTTTATATTAAATATAACATCTTTAAATATACGATATGTGTCATTTTTGTTTCCATTACTTTTGTACTTTAATCTGTCATTTGAAAACATATTTCATGTTAAATTTATAAGCAGTGCATATGCTGTTGATTTTTATTTAGAATTAATTGTTAATAATATAAATATTTTACTACCACCAACCATAAAACAAAAGTTAGCTAAATACATTCTGTTTTTAATTTGAAAACACAAAGCTGTAATTGTTATCCACCACTGTGAGAAATGAAATATAGTAATGATTTGTGATAAAAGGGTTATTCAGTTGCAGAAATCCTAAACTGCTTATGGGAATAAATTCATCATTTTAAAAATGTCCTCTGTCAGGTATAGATATTATAAATTATATTCTGCAACAAGATTTATAGTTTTATTGACCAGAAAAATCAAAAGATTATGAATGGATGACACATCATCAGAATCAGAATACTTTATTGATTCCAGGGGGAATTGTAGATCCCATTGAGAAATTACAGAATAATAAAAATAATGCAAAAATCATGCAATTTAATAAAGTATTCCGCTTTGTAAGCATCTTTAGAACATTTTCTAATAATGAATATACACAACAGAATATTAAACAAATTCATATTAATAATAGGATGCCTATTACAAACTTAATAAGCAATAAATTGAAATTATGACTATTCGACAGTTAGTCTAGTTTTCAATTTAGCAACGTTTAGCACCGCCATCTAGTGGTAAGTGTCAGTTAGGCAAACCTTAAGTGTGACATTCAGTGCTCATACGGTATTTACTGATAAGTTAGTTGCAACATTTATTCGGTTAATTAGTGTGCACATAAACATTTATAATTTCTGTTGCATATGTCTACAGGTTTCACAATAAGTTTAAATAAATAAACTGATGCTGTTTGTTGAGGGAATCAAAGGACACACACTACTATTTTAAAACTGTACAGTAGTCCAGTAAACAGCTACAACAGAACATATCCCTATAGTGAAAATAGATTACAAAACAAGAGTGCTATGTGCTAACCACTCTATATAATAATAATAATAATAATAATAATAAAATATTATATGTTATTATATGGGCAGCACGGTGGCTTAGTGGTTAGCACGTTCGCCTCTCAGCGCTAGGGATTCCCAGTTCGAATACCCATCTGGGTGGAGTTTCCATGTTCTCACCGTATCCGCGTGGGTTTCCTCCGGGTTCTCCGGTTTCCTCCCACAGTCCAAAAACATGGATCAAGTCAATTGAATTCTCAAAATTGCCCCATATAGAGTGTGTCTGTGTGAGTGAGTGTGTGTCCAGCAGCGATGGATTGGCGCCTTGTCCTGGGTGCATCTGCCCAGCGCCCGAGACGCACCCCCCTGGATGGGCATGGGGAACCCCAACGCAATCCTAATAGAGGATATGAGGATATAATGAATGAATGAATGAATGTTATTATTGCCATAAATGTAAAAAAAAAAAAAAAATCATGCACCTGGTCATGTATTCTGTATACTTTTAACTTCAGCGAACATTTTTGGGACAGACTATTTCTATTCCAGCATGACTGTGCCCCAGTGAACAAAGCAAGGGCCATAAAACAACACGGTTGGATAAATCTGATGTGGAGCAACGTGACTGATCTACACAGACCTGTGACTCTAATCCCATCAAACACCTTTGAGAATAACCACAACAGATCTTGTGAGTACGTCCTTTTTATTTAACATCATGTGACTGATCCAACTAATGCTCTTTTAAATGACTGTGCCGAGATTTCCATGTCCCCAATCCAAACTTTTGTAGAAAGCCTTAAACGAAGAGTGGAAACTGTAGAGCAGGTAAACTGGGGCAAGTGGGAATATGATGTCATCAAATTTAAAGGTGTTTCAAAACTTTTGACAATATTTTATATAGTGTTAATCCCCCCCCCCCCCTCTCTCTTTCAGTTTTAAGTGGTAAAGTTTAATGTATAATGTCTCATGGCACCTTCAGCTCTGTGTTTCCCAGGCTTTGAAAGCAAGAGCAATACTCATGTAGTTGTGGTATGCCGAGGAGGTGTGCGTTATATGTGGCTTGGCTGGAAGGCCTGTTTTTCTCACCACAAACATTCCACCTTTACCCCAATCACCATGGATACCAAGAACAATATTATGGCAACATGCTACAAGGAGAACTTGTAATGTTTTATAGTGTTTGTAAGAACCTTTTTTTTTTTTTTTTTTAAAGTCTACATAAAAGCTGGAGGCCTGTCGGCTCCTGTCTCATTCTTTATGGTATATGAACTATAAAGGCAAAGCAAGATATTTTATGAACCTTTTGATACAGTTCATAGCAAAAACAGATGTACCTGACAAGATATAACATACTTCATCATCAGCGGAGTAACAGCAATTAGAAAGACATAAAAGCAAAATGCAGTAAACATTGCTAATTTCATTGTTTAGTATAATGGTCTAAGGAGGAAAAACGACTTTTGTAAATAACCTGGCCTATCAAACCACCCAACAGTAAGAAAACCGGTGAATTCCTTTGACACGACCTACAAATACCCCTAGATGGCAGTATTGCACCAGTACTGAACCACAGAGGCCTTAAAAATCATGCTAGGTTTGCAAGTTGTGCCGTTGTAGGGGTTATTGTGTCATAAATGTTTATGCCTGTCTGTGAAAATTAGCTCGTTTAGTGCAACATCGTTAGAAGTACTAATTAGGAAAATAAAAATTTGAAGTGATATACACATTTAGGCACGGTGGCTTAGTGGTTAGCACGTTCGCCTCTCAGCGCTAGGGATTCCCGGTTCGAATTCCCATCTGGGTGGAGTTTCCATGTTCTCCCCGTGTCTGCGTGGGTTTCCTCCGGGTTCTCCGGTTTCCTCCCACAGTCCAGGGACATGGTGTGTCTGTCTGAGTGAGTGTGTGCCCAGCGATGGATTAGTGCCCTGTCCTGGGTCTATCTGCCCAGCGCCCGAGACGTTCTCCCCTGGATGGGCATGGGGAACCCCACCGCGACCCTAATAGAGGATAAAGCGGGAGATAATGAATGAATGAATATACACATTTAGAGTTTTCATCTTCTCCATGGCCACGTGGGTTTCTCGTGTTTCCTCCCACAGTCCAAAAACATGGGTTCAAGGTCAATTGGCTGCTCTAAATTGGTCTACCAAAATTGCCCCTATCTAGTGTGTGTCAGAGTGAATGTGTGCCAAGTGATGGATTGGCACCACACCCTGTGCCCATCACAGCACCCGAAACGTTCTCCCCTGAATGGGCATTGGGACACACTGCGACCTTAGTATAGGTATAGGATTAAGTATAAGATAAGAAGATATGATAATATTTGCTACATTCTATTTCAGAAAATCATAACTTTTGTGGTAACAGTTTGGGAAAGGTCCGCTCCTGTGCCCAGTGCCATTCATCACAAAGCAGTTCCTTTTAAGAATGAACTATAAAGCCTGCTTGGGCTTGCAGCTTGTGAGAGACTGTAGAACACTATGCAGACAGGCAAAAAAAAATCCTATTATGTTTGGTATTGTTGTTATGAACCGCATTCGAACATTTCTCATGAAACTCTAGACCTTGGCTTTCAGCTTAGGCAGCTCATTGAGTGTGTATGACGACGGAGAACACCGGGCAGAGAGGGAGGCTCCAGCCGTGCGGTCTGCTCTCTTACTGCCAAGTCTGTGCTTCATTAAAATGAGGTCATTTACAAAACCGGGGAGGAAAAAGAGGGAGATGGAGAGTGAGTGAGAGGGAAAGGGCTGAGGGGGCTAGCAAAATGAAACAAAAATGAGTCACCGAGTGTGATCCAGAGAAGGCAGTAAGACAGAGCAGGGAGAAGAGGAAATCGTTCTTCGATGACTGAGAGCGTGGGTCAGCAGTACATTGTAGCACGCGAGCCCACAGCTAGTGACAGCAGGATGAGTCAGAACCGGCAGCGTGATTCAAAGCCAGTGTGCAGCCAGTCACACCCACCAACAGGAGTACTCATTCTACATATAAACTTGTCACCAAGTGTGATTCATGACAGTCCAATTCACAAATAGTCTAATTCATAACCTTCATTCAGACCCATCTGCTGAAATGGCTATGCATTTTTGTGGCTAAAAACAAAACACTAAAAACATTTTTTTTTCATCGCCGGGATGATGCCTCTTTGAGTCACCCATACTTTCACGGCCACTCATATCAACTCCGTATAACCTGTCGTCCACTTCACAAACACATGCCTTTGTGATTCAGCGACTCGTGGCCACACACCCACTGGTGGAAATCTCCCTGTGAATGATACCTCCTCCTACACACTAGGACACAAACACACCGGCCTTTCATTCACTACGTCTCATTCATTCAAGCTGTGCTCCCACATACCTGTAGATTTCTGTCTCAGAGCTGTGAAACACATGGATGGTGCCCAGTGCCTGTGACACATTGGAAACCGGACACACTCCTGTCCCGCCCTATGTCTGGGGCCCTGGGTCATGGTTACACAACCTGCCATTGTAATGTCTTCTGACTCTAAAACAAAGGCATGGGATCAGATAATGGAGAAGCATTCTGCTTCAGTGAGCTGCCACACTTATGCTTCCCTTCTTTCAGCTTTGTATATAGTATTTCCATGCTGGAGCATAGTTCTTTCTGTGTGGCGTTTGTAGGTTCTCCCCAACGTCGGTGTGAGTTTCCTTCGGAAGTCCTGCTTACCATTCAAAGTCATGCATGTAAATTACATGACTTAACTTTTACTTTAAAGTTTCCATGTTCTTGTCCGTGTGGGTTTCTTTCAGGTTTTCCAGATTCCGCCCACAGTCCAAAAACATGGATTCAAGACACTCTAAATTGCCATATATAGCGTGTATTGGTGTGAATGTCTGTGTGGGTAAGTGGGCCCAGTAACAGCTTGGTGCCCTGTCCTGGGTGTATCTGCCCAGCACATGAAACATTCTCCACTGGATAGGCATGGAGACCTACCCCGCTGAACCCTAGTAGAGGATTAAGGTAATGATGAATGAATATGTGATGGCCTGAATGTCGGTGATAGGCCCTAATTGGGACAATTGGCGTAGAAAATGAATGCTTTAATTTTATTTGTATCATCAGTTTTTTGTATCATCAGCAGAACATGTGCTTTGTCTGCATCATGGGT